>JANSTP010275658.1:0-10046 GCA_025330745.1 Cladonema radiatum | reverse complement strand
ATAATATAATGTTAGTATTCAAGTCTTTTTAAAGCAGTTAGTCTTGTTCCTATTTCTCAAAAATGTATCAAATGTCCTTCCGACACGATATTCGACTTTTCAAACAGGCCTGTATGTATATTTGTGTATTTGCTTTCCATCATATTTACATGTGTGTCCGTTTATATAAATAATACAAGAAAATATTTTAAAAATTTTAAAGAAAAGAACGACAGGACTTTAAGAAAGCTTGCAGCCTTATCACAAAGCCCTTTTTAGCTCCACTTTACTTTAATATTAAATTAATAAACAGTTTTTTTATTTAAGCTCCAAATAATTTTTTGGCATAATTATTCATTCTTTTCGCTTATTCCTAAAAATATCTGAATATATTCTCGATGGACAAAAGTATTTTTTTCCCGCCGTTTTTAATAGCATTTTTAGTGTCATTTCGTTTCATATCTAAAGAGAGGATATTGTTCCAAAGGTGAGAACCACGGTAAGTGAACCACGGTATTTTAGGTTATTTGAAACTTTCTTAAGGAAAATTTGTAGGGTATTGGTTTATTTATATAAATTACACAGTTTTGAAGCATTTACAGCACATTTTTAGAGATTAGACCCGAAAATTTCTAAAAAAAAAATCTCCCTCGGTAAATACCTCATTTGTCTCCGAAAAAAAAAATCATAATTTTTATTAAAATTTTCCTTGAAATATATTGTATCTATTATAAATAATGCCAAACAGGACGTTCGCCTATAAATCTATATCCGTAGGTATTTTTATAAAAAATTGAAAAGTATTTTTATAAAAAATAATAAGTACACATATTTGTTTGCCCTATTTGTTGGTGGCAACCCCCTGCTCCTACGGGTCTTCTCTAACTCACAACAAATTACATTATGCAACATATTCCATGCATTTTCACACATACACATTTTCACACATACATTTGTTTTGTTTGTCGGACAAATGAAATGTCGTAATAAAGAACTTATCAAAACTCCAAAATTCGGATTTCTGGGATGTCTGACTTTTGGGCTGTCGGAATAACGAATCATTTACTAGTCCGAAATTTCTTCATTCCGAAAAATTTGGAGAAATGAGTTGTTAGGCAAATGATGTTTCGGAGAAACAAACCCTCCCCATATCCACGTAGAAAATACAACATAGAAATACGGAATAGTACAACTTGTCTTTTTATGAATGAGTGAAATGAAATCGCTAGTTTTACGCATAGAGAAACCAACTATGAAAAACTGGTTTATTTTAGGATAAATGTATAAAATATGTCAAAAAGCACAACCACAACTACAGTAAATGCAATGAAACAACTAAAATGCTCACTACTACCATTTAACAAGTTTACAACAAGTTTACAGTGACTGTCAAAGTGGTTTGTGTCATCAATGATGCTTTGAGGTTTTTAACGCGTTTTGAAAAGGACATTTTACATTTTGTATGCACTTTATTTAGTTTTTGGTTTCATCCATTTATTTGAACAGTGACAATAGACTCTAACTTTCAAAAGTCAATAATCGTGTTTTGCTTTTCATGAAAATGTTTATGAATTATGAGACTCGCCCTATCACTCTATCGGTGATTTATTCTATGTCAGGATATCATCAGCATAAATTGCCAAAACTGAAAGACATTGATAGTCATAAAAACAGACCAAAAACTATAGTTTCTTGTTTAACAAACACTGCCGAATAAATTGCTACTTGTAAGCAGTTTCTACTCTGTCAATAATAATAATCACTTTAATTACTTCTAAAGAAAGTACAATTGAACATTGCCTTGGCATATACATAGACACATAAAAATACTTTACCAGTAATAATTTACATATACTGCATTTGCTTAACAAACATACATGATTGATAACTGCTTGGAAAAATACAAATTAAGACGTCATTAAAACAGATTTTAATATGACTTATTGTCTTGTACAATTCTTTCAAGATTGAGACTGAAACTGTACCACTAGGGTAAGCAAAGGAGTGAGCCACCGAATGTATAAGGAAATTATCGTAAGAAAAAAAATGCTAATGCTACTGGGATAAAAACAAATATGCCAAAATCACCGGGGGAAAGCTATGGCAGGTCATAAGAATCTTTTTTCCTATTTACAATAAGTTGAAAATAAAATAGTTTAGCCAAATGTAGGGGAGAGAAATAAAAAATTGAAGAAAATAATAACAAAAGACAAGACAAATATATAGCACAGCAAAAGGCGGGAGCTAAGTAAGGACGAGAAGAGTGAAACTAATTATTAAAAAGTTATAGAGAAACTGCTTGGAAAAAGTGGGAGAAGCAAAGTACTGACACGTTAAAAATTTTAGTGTAGATTTGTAAATATCTATGAAATGAGGCCTTAAGTTGTTTTTTAAAGAACTTTTGGACATAATTTCTGACACTGATGAGTTGTCTCGAATAAAATCACTCCAAATTTTAGGTAAAGCACTTTTCAAAGAGACATTTCCTTGACGAGTAGAGTGAACGAACGGCGATTTGAAGAATTTAGGAAATCTTTCATTTCTGGTATTAATTCGACAAACAAAGGATTTGATTTGCTCATATGATTTTGAAAAGTCAAAATTCGAATGCATTTTTTCTGTGTTTTAAATAGCTTTACAAGGTTCAAATTTGAGATCAGTGACAACACAAGACAGTCATAGAGTATTTTAGAATAAGTCCAAGAAAAATACAGACTTTAGAATGGCTAGCGAAGAGAAATGTCTTAATTTAGCAATGACGCCATTAATTTTGCTCAGTTTTGAATTTGAAATGTTTATCTGCTTATTTCAAGAAAGAATTTCGTCAATATAAACACCGATGTACTTAACAGAAGTGGAAGAGGTGAACTTAAAACCATCAATTGTGATGTTGTTTAAGGGTGGATTATCATTTTAGTTTCAGATTCATTCAGACTAAGTTTAATAGCCTTAAGCCAATCATCAAGTATTTCAAGTTCAATATTTAAAGCAGACTCACATTCAGCAGCTTTTTTGAAGGAGAGTAACAAATTCGTGTCGTCTGCAAAATTATGTACCAAGGAACGATTGAAAATAAATTGAAGGTCATTGATATAAATAATAAACAACAGTGGACAGAGAGTTGATCCTTGGGGAACACCCCAAAAATTGTTTAGACAAGAAGAAGACACACCAGACATACTCACAAACTGCTTACGATAACTTAAATAGGATTCAACCCACTCATTAGAAATCCCCCTGACACCATTCCCATGGGGTTTTATGACAGACGGTATCAAACGCCTTTTGAAGATCAATAAAATTCTCGGTGACAAAAAGTCTATTATCTAGAAAAGATTTAATTGTTTCGGTTAAGCTAATAAGCACATGATTAGTTGAATGTTTTGAACGGAAGCCAAATTGACGTTCATAAAATAATTCGTGTTTGGTGAAGAAGGAGTAAAGTCGTTTATAAAAACATTTTTCAAATATTTTACTAAAGATAGAGATAAGTGAAATTAGGCATGTAATTAGTGCACAAGTTTGCACCTTTTTTGAATACTGGCACAAATTTAGCAGTTTTTAGAAGATCAGGAAAAGCAGTTTTTAATTTTTTATCCTTACAATTTATCAATCTAGATGAATAAATTGGCAAAAATTTTCGAAGAAAAAAGCTCATTGATGAAGATATTGAAGATATATACTTGGAGTCGCTGAAAAGAATATATGCACAGATCATGTGTAGCCTCATGCACGAATGAGTGACAGAACGGTGCACGTCTTGTAAAATGGTCAAACAAAACGCATACCCTTACGTCTATCATTATAGTGACCATGAAGATTCCGAAGTTCAAGCCGTTGACTGTTTCGAGGACGCATTTAGAAAAGTGGATATATTCTTAGCCAATAAGATTTGTAGAGCGTTATGGCTGGAGAAATTGAATTCTAAACATTTATTTTTCGACTTCACTCAATTATTGTCAAGAGAAGAATGGATGTCGGAACTTAAGCAATATTTTAGTCGAGAATATTGTAGTATTAACTTTTCTTAATTTATTTTCTTTAGTAAAAATTTACGAAAAAAATTTGTCTTGATGATCGTTATTGCGATTGCCCTGCCTTAGAATGGGAAACAATCAAATGTAATGTTGAACCATTAATTAATGACATTATTGGAAGGTACAAACAACTAATCAAAGATCACCCTTGCCTTAAAAGTAATGTTCAATGTGAAAACGAGCGCTTAATTAGTGCTTCCAATACAAGTGATGATTTTGAATGCTCAAGAACTTATGAAATAGAAATTAAGTATTTTATGAAACAAACCCATCATGTTTACCTATTTGATATCAAACTGCATACTCTGCAGTACTATAATAATTTAGATAAAAATTATGAAAGATCGTCAAACGTTTGCTGGGAAATTCGTACTGTTTCAAGGAAATATCAAGAGAACTTTTCTTATGAACTATGTGATTATCTTGGAGATAAACTTTTAGAAATGGTTGATTCGTGGAGTGATTTTTGTATTAAAATATTTTTTTCGCTTTGTATGCTATCCTATATGCTGTTAATAAAAACTTGACTTATTCCTACTTATTTTCCGAATTGTTCCAAATTGTGAGAAACGACGGTTTTTGCAATATTTTATCGCATATGTGTGGTTATGAAAATAACCATTTTTTATGTTTTTCAAATTACACATGCTGTCGGCCTCGACGGAAGATAAGCGACCTGTCTGTGAGAATGATAAGTTCTCCCGCTACATTTTCTTTGATAACTGTACGTAGAGTACTTTTCACTGATGTTGCTGTCTCGATTTTGAAACTGAAGTGGATTTGTTCAACGAGGTCCGCCACCATCTATAATAAATTCATTGATGAAATCCTTCTTGGTAAAACGATTCGCTCTTTTCGATGTGATTAATGCCAATTCATCAAGTCGCTGACATTGTTCAATGAAATGAAAAATTTCTTCAATAAACTTTATTTCTTCCCCTGTAGATAATTCCTGTCTTTTATGGACAGCCAATTGAATAAATTCTTTTTCTTCAGCTGCTGTCATAACGTCAAGGTCAAAAACCGCCTCAATTATTACTATCAATGTCCTCGACAGCATATATTCGAACATGGATGGCTTGTAACGATATTTCCCATCTATGTTTTGTGCTGTATTAAATATTCCATGCTTGATATATCCAAGTTGAAAACTAAGTCGCGATACTAAGTTGAAGATTAGTAGACCTTATATACTATCTTTCTAAAATTAGTGGAGGTCCCTAACATATTTATTCATAAGAAGTGCGACCTGCCGCACGTTAACATTAACCAACTGTCAAACACTTGTAAACCAATTGCATTACAGAAGCGACAAACAAAAAGATGCGAAATAGAAATACCGATTTTTTAAATTGTTAAACACATTGTTTACTTGGTTAATTATATACAACCCACTCTGTTAAATATCGTTACAATAGCTTAATATGATGATAAAGACTTCAAAAAAATTCTCTGCGTTTTAATTCGAAAAATATTTGAAAAAAATTTCAGAAAATTAAAGAATTCCATTAAAACATTTCAAAACCACTAGAGAAATTATTAAAGATTCAAAAAATATCACACAAACTGTAAGACTCTTTATTTCTTAATTTCAGTTAGATAGAAATCTATTTGAAAAAAAAATAATAATAATAATGAGAAAAATAAAAAAATAAAAAAAATAAAAATAAATAAATAGAAATTAAAAATAAGTACTACATACGTGTTCATATAAACCAACATGTTAAAAAACTATAAAAAACAGAACAGAAGAGTAACAGAATCAGCGATATAGATTTCTGTGACCGTACGGCCATGGCGTAATTCCATCTGCTAAAAGATATCGCTTGTCGTCATATGGTGAAATGGAGACTTTATTCTGTTTGATGGTGTACATTTCGTGTCTCACTGATTGAATACTTTCCATCGAATGTAGGAATTTTCGCTCTTCCACCAAACAGTTTTTATAGTCGTTATGTGAAATATGTGAAAATAAAAAAACTGTTCAGTCACTCAAATCTATTGAAATTAATGGCAGGTCAATACCAAACTCCAAAGATAATGCAAATTACATGAATAACTACTTTGTAAATGTTGGCGAAATTGTTAAGAAAAAATCAGACATTCAAATAAATACCCATCTGTTTTCCTGTCTGAATCATGTAATAATAGCTTTTTTATAACCCCTACAAAAGCGTTGGAAGGTGAAGAGCAGATAGTGTCCCTGAACTCAAGTAAGGAGACTGGTCCCAATAGTATTCCAACTGCATTATTAAAATACATTAAAAAACAAATCTTGTCCCCACTTTCTTATCTCATAAACCTATCTTCCAAGAGTGGAATCTTTACTGATCTTCTAAAAATAGCAAAGGTAATACCTATTTTCAAACAGGGAAACAAAACTGAGTGCCACAATTACAGGCCAATATCCTTACTGTCCAATATAGGTAAAATCATAAAAAAACTCGTGTATCAACCATTGTATAAATCTATTGACAAAAACCACATGTTTTACCAAAATCAATTTGGTTTCAGAAAATTCAGTCTCGTCTAGACATAGGAGAATACAGTTGTGGTGTACTTTTGGATTAAGAAAAGCTTTTGATACCGTCGATCATCTTATCCTACTGATAAAACAAGAACATTATTGAGTGAGGGGTGTTGGAAGAGCATGCTTTTAATCTTATTTAACTAATAGACAGCAGTTCCAGGGTCGTCGACACTAAAAATATAAAAATACTAAAAATGCACTTAAAATATTCTTGTTTTTTCTTTGCCACAAAATAAAACACACATGCGTTAACGGAACTAAATTAGAAACTCTGGATGTCTCTTGGGGAGTCCCCCAAGGCTCCATACTTGGACCTCTGTTATTTATTTTATATATTAATGATCTTCACAATGCCATATCTCACTGTGAATCACTTCACTTTGCTGATAATACTTGTCTGCCTGTTTCACACAAAAACTATAAAACCCTAGTTATTTCTTTGAACAAAGATCTAAAATTTTTATCTGAATGGCTAAGAGCCAATAAACTTCGTCTTAATATATTAAAAACTGAACTTTTGCTCATCTTTTGCCCTGCAAATAAGTCAACTCCAAGCCACCCTAAAATTAAACCTGATGGCAACACCCATCAACAAAGTGAGAAGGTTAAGTACCTAGGTATTTTTATTGACAAAGAACTTAAATGGGACATCCAGGGTATTTCTTTATGTAATAAGTAAAGCAGGGCTGTTGGTATTCTTTCTAAATTGCGATATAATCTCCCTCTGAATACTTTAAGAATAGTATATCATTCAATATTCAACTCATTTCTCTTGTATGGATATCAACTGTGGGAAGTCAACAACAAAGGACTAAGCACCAAAATTCGAAATCTCCAAGTCAGGGCGTTATGAAAAATCACATTTTTAAAATCAGACCGTGACATGGGCCAGTTGTATAAGGATCTAAAACTATTAAATTTTAAAGACATACTATTTGTTCAAAATTGTATTTTTATGAAAAGAGTTGTAAATAACCAATTGCCAGATGATTTTAGGATTTTGTTTTCTTTCCGAAGGGATGCTCATAACTATAATACAAGGGCTGCAAGCAATGGTCAGTCTGATCTTCCAGCATATATTACACACCAGCATGGCAGAGAATCATTGAAATACAACTGTACTAGGGTTTGGAATACTTTTATTTCCATGAATCTGTACCCAGATGTTGCAAATATCAATGGTCGAGAAATACCGAACTTATTGCTAAAGTTTTTCTTATCTTCTTACTAACTTTTTCATTAGAAAGATTTTTTACTGACAAATTTTAGGTTTCTTATCATCATTACTTCATCTAGTTGGTAATAGGAGATAACACACAAGCTCAGTAATATTTGCTCTACGGTTTTCGATCTAGGAGGAAAGGATGTTATTTTTTAGCTAAACTGCTTATCTCGGTAGAAATTGCTGTAAAAATTATCTGTTCCAATACTGTAGCTTAACCTATCGGTGTCAGTAAACAGGTTTCTCCATGGTAATTCCATTCGATGTAGTTATAATGTAAGTCGACAAGTCCAGTACTGCAAATCCTGCAAATTGAAAACAAATAAATAAATAAATAAATAAATAAATAAATAAACAACTTGAACATTTCATTGTAATAGTACAAATAACTCAATACTTGCCAACATAAATAGGTCGATTCAATAGTAACTCGACTTTTGCAAGTTCAACTGCAACCAAATTCTCGTTAAAAATCCGAAATTGCTTGAATGAAGGTTGGGCTGTCAATTTCCTCAGCTTTTCAGCAGATGTCACCAAGTCCACAGTTCTTCTGTTTCTCAAGTTTTCCATGGTTTTTTCTGAATAAACAAAAACATTAGTCATTGACTAGAATAATGACTTTGATGAAAAAACTAAGCAGGATAAATAGTTACCAAAGACTGCATTGTTAATGAGTTTGAAGAAATCTTTCTCAAAATCATTCAAAGCAGCAGTTCTCTGGGCCGTGTTGAAATCGATACATTTCTTTAACCATGGAGCTTGATCAAATGTTAAGACTCTGTGTACCTGAATAAATATTATTTTCATATTATTAGTCAAAAATAAATGAATAAATATATCAATAAATAAAAACTAAAAACTTACCTTGGTGAGTTTCATTCCCAAGTTCACATAAAGCTTGAGGTTTCTGTAGTGCACAATGTAGTTGTATTTGTTGTCGAGGTTTGGGACGAGCTTGGGTGGTGGTTTGACGAAACCAAGACTTTCTTTTTCTAAAAGATGCTTTTGATATTCAGATAGCACCTCCTTTTCAATTTGTAATCTCTCTGGTGCCACTGGATATTCTTGATGCAAACCGTGGAGTTCATCAGGGTAATCTGAATAAAGAATTATAGTGATTTTGCATTACAAATAAATATTAGAAAAAAAAACTTTGAATGCGATGAAACTTACCCAAGTCACCATCATTACGTTCAGTCTTTCGATTTCGTCTTCGTTGAGCCATTTGAAGTTGCTCGTGGGGACGTATTGAGACATGGCCCATCCATAGAGGTTATTGGCGTCCAAATACATGATGTATTCTTTCTGTCGATTCTATTCTGTCTGAATTTTTGCATGCTAGTTTTCAAAAATTTCAATTTTGTAGCCCTAGACGTTAAATAATGCCAATAAAAGGCTATTTTCAAAATTTTTCATCTCTTTCTAACATATATGGTGTGTGAAAGAAAAACAAGCTTGAATATATCTCCAGTAATATCACTTTTTGATAGCTGAAATTTTACAGTATTAAGCTATCGTAATTCTATTTCCGATATAATATACTGTTATTTTAGTATGCGGTGAAAATGAGAGTCAATGGGCACTATTTAATAGTACTAATGAAATCAAACAATACATAGAGCTGACTGACCAGGTCTGTACGTTTCAGGGGAAAGGTCAGTTGTGTAGGGCTCCATACACACTTTAATATATTGAGGAGAGTGGTTTTCACTCGTTTAAAATACCAGATAACTCTCCTTGACAATATGCGCTTCAGAAAAGCAATTTAAAATCACACATCTTAACTCAACCAAGGAGTATGATGATCACTCGCCTGGTGATTTTCTTACAGTGAGGCCTGCCGAGGGTATACAAGATGTGATAGTTAAAAAATAGAAAAAATTTCTTCAAAGGCACCTTTATAACAAAATGGAGCAGTCTCTGTAAGTTAGTTTTAAAGGTTATGGTAGAATATTGAGATTTTAGGATAATCTGAAAGCAGAACGTCTATTTGAAGTGGACGGTAGTGTTTTTTGACGTATAAGCTCTATGTATTTTTTGCTTTCATTGAGTTTTTTTTAACAGTGAGAATTGACGCAAATTTTCACTGCTTATTAAACCATAGACATATAAGGGAGAAAGACTAACAACAAGCTCAAAACATGTTTGTTATAATTACACTTCTGTTAACTCAAGTAATTATCAAAATGGTAATTATCTTTTGAATGAATGAATGAATGCTTTATTTATTCTCGGATGCATAAAAATAACGTAAATTACAAAAATAAAAAGTTTTAAA
>JANSTP010275647.1:0-10047 GCA_025330745.1 Cladonema radiatum | reverse complement strand
TACATCAATAAAAAAGAATTTGGAGAGAGAGAAAATTAAATATTTTTTTTTTTGGTTTAAGTTTACACAAAGTAAAAGAAGACCGCAAGAAGAAGTTAGGCCATTGCCTTGTCTTTATGACAAGAGTAAAAAAGAGCACAATGATAAAACGGGTGGAGATAGCTAGAAGATTGGATCTTTTAGATAGTGGTGGTGAAATGTGATGAATTGAACCGTGCTGCTCTCCCTATTGAAACATTTTTCTGACCCAAAATCTGCGTGCTCGTTTCTTTTTCCTTAAGCGTTTTTGCTTTGAGAACAATGCAAGTTGAAAAAGTAAAAGATCGTCTTCTTCTGAGCCTTACATCCTTACATCTGACAAAAAAACGATAATTAAAATGAATATAATGTGAACAAGATAACAGGTGCAAATAAAATTGTCGTCAAATATCGCTCAAAAAATATCGTCACTTATCGCCATTTATCGTCAGATATCGCTTGGTGTGAACCGACCTTATGTTCGTTGCTTTTGCTCCGGGCGCAATACAAAATATTACTACCAGATATCAGTGATTACAGTATGTGCGAGAAAAATTTATGTTAGTGTGATTTTTAGAATTAAACATATATTTTATATTAGAGTCAGTATATTATGTTTATTTTTCAACTATGTCACTGTTGAGTGCATAAAGCACGAAACTCCGAGCATCGACGAGTTTAAATTCAGTTGCTTTTCATAATCCTATCTACTATATATTTTATATATTAATCAAAATATGCTTCAGTCTGCTTTTCTGTCTCCTTATCTGTCTAGGTTATTGTAGGTTTTCGATTTTCCCAAAATTGCGAAACTATGTAGCCTTTTCTAGCTAAGGAGAATTGTCTAGACTTAGGCTAAGGCTAAGGTTATTGGCGACGTCAGGGTGTTTACGGCATACAAAATGGGCCTCAGTGCAGATCTGATAGAGGTTGAATGAATGTTTATATTTTACTCCACACTCTAAATTTTTATCTGTGTCTTTGAAACAATCCGGTTTTTTTAGTAGGATAACCTTTACCATTTTCTATAACCTTGTGGCGGCCTCGTGCAAAGCCTTTTACACCCTACGTACTAGATCTCTAACTTCGAGTGGCGTAGTGAAGCAAAAGTGCTTTATAACTACCTCTTTTGCATCTTGCTCTTTTACACATGTACTTTAGAAAACTCTTTTATATGCTTCTAAATAAATGAAATCTAGATACCATCATAGCCATCACTATGTTTGATAAAATTGCTTCATTGTAACCTCATGCATTTCTCAAAAACTGTGTCCATAAGTTTTAACTAAGTTTAGTAGATACACACATATATGAATACATTATAAAAGCTGCGTGATTTCCTATTCAAATAAAATTGATTTTACCTTTGTGTGCTTGTTTTCATTGACTAATCCAGTTAATACACAATCTTGTGCAGTTTACACAAATCTACTTCTCATAAATGAATAATGTGTAAAAATACTTTTATTTTCTTATTTTTTGATTCATGAGGACCACTTTTGTTGGTTAACAAGTTTCAGGGCCTTTTCCGAGGAAAGGAACTGGAGAGGCAATTCCTCTCCCCATAAAATCCTCCACCTAAAACATGCATAAATTGCCCACCCACTTTTGGTAATCAAGTTTTTGTACCTTTAGAATCGTTACATATTTTGTACCTAGCAACCTAGCAATACCGTAGCTGCAACTCTGCAGATAAATTAATGCCCGGAACGAAAAAGTTATTTAAATTTGAAAACTATTTAACTATTGGACCAATTTTTCATTTCCTTCATCGTGCCTTCTATTTTCCTTACGGTACCTTAGAAAATATGAGATCACTTTAAAAATACATTAATTTTCTGTAAGATGACAAAATTTTTTTAAAAAATTTACAGTCTTCAATTTGTTTTTAATAAATTAATTTAAAGACCGTCTTCTGGCTGCTTAGAACCTAGTTACCACGTATTGACTAATCCACGGTCTCTTCATATCATATTATACACACCGCTGTCTGAGTGGCCACGTGTGGATACTTGGGTTCACCGTATGCAAATGTTAGTCTGGTCAAACAAAAATGCCCAATCCCAGGAGAAACTCCTTGGGAAAACAAAATTGAATTTTTAATTATATTTGATTGGTTTTAATACACGCTATTATGTTATAAGGTTTGTTTGTCATTTCACACTTTATAGGAAATAATGTGAAAAGTGGCCCACAGAACACTGAGACAGGGGTGTTATATTTGCTCTCGATTAGTTTCTAGTGAAGAAACGTGAGTGAAACGGGCCTAACCTTTTCTTAGCTATTTCATTTCTTGTAACTTATACAAAATATAATCAGCATGCACACGAAAATCACCTCCAAATGTAAATACTTTCTTATTGGATGAACATACTGTGGAAACGTAAAGTGACCAACGTTCCATATGTCGGCAAACGCTGATATTATGGAAATGGTGCAAAGCCGCTTCTCTTCCATTCGATAAGACGGTCGTTGGAAATAAAAAGACATATACTAAAAACGGGTGGAGAAACTTTTTTAACTCTATAAAAAATCTGAATATTCGCTTCATGAACAATTATAAGCTAATTTACAAATTTACTAGTAATAGTGAGGGGTAAAAAATATAAGAAATAAAAATCTCAAGATCACCTGACCAACGGTGAAATCTTGTAAGCGAACAAATAATAATCATAAGTGAGAGATCAGAAGGAAAATCATGTTCTCTTTACAAATCAGAAGGTCTCTGAAGAACTTGAACTTGAGCCTCAAAAAACAAAACGCACAAAAAACAAAAAAACTTCATAATTGAAAATAAGCACACTAAAAAAGTAGAAACATTTTCGAATACATTTACAAAAAAATGCGGGAATTTTCCACATTGATATAACTTTGATACAGACGTCTGATAAGGATTATGAGAGGTGAGTCGGGGATAAACCAGTCAACCCGATAGGGCGGAAATGTAGGACATATAAACAGCAATTTCTAATACCTAACAATTAGATTAAAAAAAATAAATTAAACTCGTCACCCGAAAACCCTAGTCGAAAGCCTCCTCATAAAAATCAACTAAATAACATATATCCCAGAAGTTCTAAAATTTACAATAATTATAAAAGAGAGTGACGTCATCAAATATGATTTTTACAAAGGTACGATAAGCACTGGCATGCATGAAACAAAAAAAATACGAGAGCTGACATGCAATTTTTTTCAGCATATTTGAGTTGACAATGCTAGTTTTCTAAGCCAGGCATCTCTTTAAAAAGTGAACATAAAAGTAAACAAAGTCTATGAGCTAAGAAGAACTATCAAAAGTAGAAAAAAACTCTAATAATTTTCACTGTCTCTTCATTCTCTGCCATCGTCGTTGCCATTGACAACGATAGATTCGTCTTCATTATTTTCCGCTAGTTTTTCCTCGCTATTTGCTGCAGCAGGATTCGTGCTTTCTCCTGATTCGTCCTTCTTCACCCAATCAGCTTTGCGCTGTGCCCGCCCAAAGCCCTCGTCATAGTTACCTGAATGATACATGTCAAATATTTTTCATACATAAACATAGACTGCTATATTGACTTCCATACTAAAGAACTAATAAGGATATCAGAGCACGTTGAATAAGAGCAAACCTTTAAGTTTAAAGAGTTGTTTGAGATGGGGCTTGCAATAAATCTTTCCCTCCAACGCTGCATAATTTCCCAATCTATACATAAGATGTATAAACTTACAGGAATGATATTAGAGTATATTCGTTAAATCAGCAAACCATGAAGAAGAGATTATCCAATCAAAACAGAGCAACAGATTTGTCCAAATCACAAACAAGAAGATGAGGGTTGTCGTTTTCTCAAATAAATAGAGCCTTCTTGTTACCACATTATACGTTATGAGAAATATTTTATAGGGACATATTTTCTTTCCACAGCAAAATAATTGTAAAATAACACGAAAAAATAAAATTGAACTTGTAAACAGACAACATAGAAGCGATTGCAAACATTATTATATCTTACCCTAGAGTTCTATTACAGGTAGTACACCTGAAGCAGAATTTATGATAAACAACTCCATTCGCCTCGAGCTTCTCCATTGGATAAACAGTTTTTCCACATACTGCACATTTGTTAGACGTTGCTGCAGCTCCAAATTTCTTCGCTACACCACCCTTCCCTTTGTTGATCTGCACATAGAAATGAAAACAGGACGAAATAAGTTAACCAATTTATGTGACTCATATCCAGTCTTTGGTAATGGCTGGAATCTTCTATGACAATTTTCATGGTTTTATTAGAAGCATAATGTTTGCCCACATAGAATATTTGTTCATTATGGTCAGTTTGCCAGTTATTCTATATGGACAACTAACAACATGCCATTCCCTTGCAGGAGTTTAATGAAACCATTTACTAATTTTATTACCACTAATAAATCAATTAGGTCAAAATATATTAAATTTCTTTATGGAGCAAAATCTACCATAAATCTAGATCGATTTCCATCAGTAGTCGTTTTCTTGAAAAATTATTTAGGAAAGATAACAAAGGAAATGAAAAAAACACTTTTTTCGGCATTTTTGATGACGTCATCACTTGGTCATAAGACTTTAGGGGTCAATTTTTCATTTAATGAAACTTCAAATGACACTTTTGTGATAAATTAATTTTGGTTGAGAATTGGTAACTTAATTTAGTGGGGACAATTTTACCTCCCCCCCTCCCAATATTTTAACGTACATAAAAAGCCCATGTTAAATAGGGTCAAACCTTTCCCTCTTGCTCAGCGTTTCCCACGAAGCGCAACAGCCAGGAGCTCTTGTAAGAATTAGTACGTTAACATACTAAACCTACCCGCAAAATCAACTCCGATACGGAGCCAGCCATTCTATATTCACGGAATGCTTTTATAAATATATACAATATTCACAACTATTAAAGAAAGGTTAATGGATTATATACTAAGGAGTTATATACTAAGCCATATACTCCACACTATAGAAAATATTTTTAAAACAACGACAAAATTGAGAGTTGTAGAAACAGCTAGTCAAACGGAAATAAAATATGAACAGTGAATGATAACACGCAAAACTACTTGGATAAGTTCGGACACGTTCGTAGGAAAACATTGCAATGTTTGCAGAAATGTTTTTAACAAACCTCGAACAAAGTTGTCATTCCAAAATATTTTCGAAATCCATAAGACAAGCAAACCTTATGGAACAGCCAAGGGAAGGACTTTTGTCAGCTGAAAATTGATGGATTGGAACGACCTAATCAAACATTATAGGTAACTTTCAATTAATATTAAAACTTTAATATTTAATGGTCTAGAACGACCGATAGGAAACATTCATCAGATTTTAGCGTCCATTTTGTAAATAATTTTAATAATTTAGTTTCTCGACAGTTATAAATTAGGTTATGTCGATAAATTATGTCTTCCGTTCGATAAAAACGTTACTCAACGATTGAACTACCAAATTAGGATCGTGGAGAAGTCACCCCTAAAGTTTCTATTCCATGAAGTTGAGCTATTATAAAGTACAGACACAACAATGGCAATAATAAACGATTGGCAATCAATTAGGGACAAGGCATTATTTGCACACACAACAGATAAATGTAAAGTACAGCACTAGCGAAACAAGATGATGAATAAAGAACATCATATAAGAATGCGCTTAGCAAATTAGTGTTCTATGGGAGTCTGTAAACTGGAACCGTAATTCAGATAACCTATTTGTAAGACATATACTAAAATACGTCATATTCACATATCCATAATACAATACACCATATCCATACACCATATACAATATATCCATATCATAAACATCCCCTTCTGCTCTTCATTTCCATTCAAAATATTTTATAGGAAGATACCTTGAAAACTAAGAGTAATAAAACTATAAAACATTTTCTTTTCACAACACAACACTTTATAATCTTTATGACATGTTCGAAGAATATTCGAAGAACAGACACTCGTAATATTTAAACAAAAGAAACTCTTTCATTTTCTTTGAAAAAAATAATTCTTTTATACTTATGTGTTAAAAAAACGCGAGACTTCATATAAAACAATCTAATTCCTATTATTCCACAGAAAAACTGATGAAAAAATCCCGCATGTAAAAACTTTCTTTTAACTACAAAAAAATTCAAAAAGATGACACTTGTTTTTAGATAAAAAGTCAAGTTTTGAAAGAGTTTTGTGTTCAAGGAACCGTGACCAAGAAAAAAGGAGTTTCAATTAGATTAGAAAGAATAGGTCGATTCCGTTTTACTTTTCCGATTTTTTTTTACTTTTACAGAGGGATAGACGTACACAGAAGTAGCTAGATGTGTTACATGTACAGCAAATAAACGATCAATATTTTTGGTACTACTTGTAACTCCAAAAATCATTTCAACACTTGCTGTAAATTAGGCTGTATGAAGTTTCAGAAAATAGACTCTAAGTTACGAGGTTGGGATGCACCTTATTTAACATTTTATTGGTGATTGCTCTTTCACACAATATTTCTGTGCATTGGGTAGAGCCTAGAAAAGAAGGCCTGAAAATCCAGAAAGACTTTTACAAATCTATAAGAACTTTAGAAACCAGAAATTGTAACCAATATTATATTCAAGTTCTGATTTCTTTTTTTATTCGTAACCGATGACACTAAAGCTACATTTTGCGATTCTTTACATAAAATTCTTAAACAAAAAAGGCAATTGTACACTAAGCAAAACAATGCGTATGAGCATGGATGTAGCATGTTCACACTCCTACATTCATGGTATGCGTATTGAAAAATGAACATTTCTAAATCTTTCCCTGAGCAGGTTGCCACTGACAGGGAATAACGATGCAAACGAACAGAAGCTTAACAGAATCACGTAAAACGTCCACCAACGATTCTTTCAGATAATCAGCAACGAAAGATGAGGTTGAGTGAGATCATTATTTCTCAAAAACGCTTTTTCACATGGAAAAAACGTTTTCGCTGAATGAGGAAAAATAGAGCCAGGACTTACGACAAAATTTCTTTTCGCAGGAGCTGCCTCAGTGTTCTTCGCTTCAAATCTTGCTTTTAGCGAGGCGGCAGATCGTGGGGTTGATTCACCATCAAATGATGTCTGCGATAACGCACGGATTTTGTTTTCAGCACTTGAACTTGTACGTCGTTGTCTGTACGCACTTGAAGATGAGTTTTCAAATCTCTGGCGCATCGCCGCAGCTCCTATAAACACATAAAAATAATGTCATTGATAAAAATGCAATGGACAAGCCTGAGGGAACAGGTTAACAGAATCGTTTCCTTCTAGCTCTGTAGCCCCTCAGCTTGACTTGTAGGTTATTGAATCCCATATAAGAGAAGAACTCGGGAAAAATCTCTTCTACTCCATTCATAGTTTTCACAGTTTCTTTATGTTAGAAATAAGAAAGCAATAGTGCCAGTGATCAAATATTTGCGCTGAAAAAAATTGCCTACTCTCTATCAAATCATGAACAGTTCTTTTTCTCCAAAGCTTTTATATAAAAAGGAATAGTCTGAGATAATTGAGCGGTCCTAAGAGAGTACAAATGACAGTGCTCTAACAACAAAGGAGAGACCGAGCAATTTCAACTGAGCAATATACTCTTATCAAGCTATAAGGTATATGATGGCACCAACATAACGATACCACCAGAGACTGTTCATATCGAGAGTGTCATAATGACAGCGATTCTTGATGCATATTGGAATGTAGATATATTGCTGTACATAAAGCAATCATCCCTTACCAGTTTGAGAAGTGGAAAAATACGACAATTGTGGTTTCTCACTTGAAGAAAATTTTTAATATTTAATTCAAGGTTTTACCATAGACTTATATAGAATACTAGACAGGACGCATAGCATTTCGCCTTGTTACGAGATGCGTTACCAAATAGGCTACCATTTTTGTTAGTCTGTCTATGCAAAATCCTATAGCGACTTGAAGAGACCCTTGCATTGCTCTTTGTTTTACTTTCATTTTATTGGCAATATATTGTCGTTGATTGGTCAATTGGCGATGCAGACTAACAACAAACATGGCTGCTAACAAGAAAAACCATAACGCTATTTTTGAGCCAAAGTCCGGTCTAGTATTCTATATAAGTCTATGGGTTTTACTCGATATTGCATGCGCTAGAATCATAAATCTACCCAACACTAGGAACATGGATAAGAAGGATCAAGGGTGGCAAAGGGTGTAGATAGATTTATGCCATAGAGAAAAAAATTTATTTGAGTGTCCATATTCATACATTCAAGTACCTTTTCCTCACTTTCACATGGCTATGTCTAATAAATTCGTTCTTCTAAAACTGATGGCTTTATACAATCAGAAAAGAATTTCATAAAAGACTACTACGCTCTGCTGGTACGCTAATCTTTTTCTCATAAAATTCTTTTCACTGTTTGTTGTCATGACAACCCTCTAACAAAGATAAATCTACTGCATGTCCGTAAGAAACTACTATAATGGACGAAATACAAGCGATGTTTTTCAAGTAATGTATGAAAAATAGTTACAGTCTATCGTAAGGTATCCACTTCACGAAAACGAGTTCCAAGCAAAGTATATGAATAAATGAATGAATGAATGAACGAACGAGTCTACCTGCATATTCAGTGGGTTCATTTAACAATACAACAGCACTCATATCGCAATTATACAATAATGGGTAAAATAAATTCAATTCAAGCGATGAGTAAAGGATTCTTTTAAAACTCAAACCTACAATAATTCCGTTTTGATTCAGTCTAGTTTCCGGTTTTGATTTATATACGTTTGCATACAAATATTTCCCGTTTCAAAAGAATTTATATAACAATAAAATAAAATAATTTCCTTCTGATGACAATTTATTTTTTTTGGAGAAATCTTAGAGTAATTAGGGGTTTCATAATTGCCTAACGATATATTTCATGTCAATGTGAAATCCCACAATATATGAAAATCACGTTATTATTGCCAACTACCGAACGGTGCCATAAATCTTAGACGAAAATAAAAAGCGTTAACTTTCATTATTTTCAATATCTTGAAATTTATTTTCAAAGCATGGAAGTATTAATCGGGCGTGTCGTTAAAAAGTATTAGTACCGGTAGTTTTGGTGGGTAGTGTAGTGAATCCGATGATAGCTTTCTAACGAAAGAAGCTTCGAAACCTTAGACGGCTCACACTAGGCTTGTTCAGTAAAGCAACTGTCAATAGACGTTGTAGGTACAGATGGGAGCACAAACTACCCTAGGAAATGGGAATGTCGGTATAAATGGGCCACCAGATGGTGTGTCTTATCTCAATTGACGCCATTGGTGGCCATACTTTCAATTTATCGAAAATCATTTATAATATGACCTGTGTTATTGGGGAGCTTGCCTGACGTACTTGCCAACATTACACAACATCACATGACCAAGTAATAGCAATCATATGATGCAGAATCTCTTGCAATTCTTCAAAATATTAATGAGGTGGCAATCAACTATATCATTAAAGGGAAAAGATGCGGAAATATCTTTCATTCAATTGTCACTTAGTAATATAAAACGTAAGAGTTTACTAATTATATTTACCTGTGGAACCGCCAAAGGCTCTTGTTTTGTGCGAAACACTCGACTCCCCAGAAGCACGATTTTCCCATTTCGCCCTCAGTTGTGCTGCTGATTTCGGCTCGTCACTTTCGCTCTGGGTAGTGGAATCTTTCCTCGTGCTTGATATTTTTCGATCAGAAGAAATCTTTCGGTCATTATGTTGGATCCTGGTCGATGACGACCATGCCGGTCTTTCTTCTGATGGCTTTCTATGAAAAAATCTCTACCGTAATAAGAACCAACGATAAAGAAGGAAGGCTTTGACCAATACATTTAATCAGCCGAGTTCTTTAAAAAATCAAAAAAAACTAGAGCCGCTTTGCAGGTCAACTCTCACGAAAGACTTCTGACAAAGCTTTAAAATCTAAAGAAAACCTCTTCATACCATATTGAGCTCATATTAAAGGTACATAATAAAACTGACAAACAGCCA
>JANSTP010275636.1:0-10048 GCA_025330745.1 Cladonema radiatum | reverse complement strand
ATTTGTCTGTTCTAAAGTTTGCATTTCCTACAGATTCATTACAGTTGGGATACGAAAGTTGTTACAAAAAAAAAAAAAAAAAAAAAAACAGCTGAAAGATCAATTTTTAGTAAATAAAAAAAGCATAAGGGATATAAGAAAAAATTGTAAGTTTATGCAAGTAAAAACTTCTATAATTGCACTCCATAGTGCGCTTACGATGCAAAAAATGATAAAAAAAATTGCTTTGAAGTGATAGGCAATAATTTAATGGGTTCTTGCAGGAATGGCTTAGAGTGTAATTGCTTACTAGAATAAAATAATCTTTTTGCAAGTAGAGGATCTTTTTTAGAAGCTGTTTTGCAGGTGAACTCTCACGAAAAATGTCTTGATGAAGCTTTGAAACAAAGAAGCTTTACTAAACATATCATTTTAACTTTCAAATAGCTACGAGTTACAATTTCAAGTGACAATTTATTATTCCAGTTGCATATATGACTCACGAGTTATGACAGTAGATTACGATTTTAAATAGCGAGTTACGAGCTCTTAGAGCAGGTTGCAAGTTACGAGTTAGTTTTATTTTCCGAATTCATTGTCATATCGTCTGGTTTGGTCAAAAAATATTGTTTTGATTCAAAACTACCCCCAAATTTATTCTCCCTTGTCGAATGCATTCTTTGAAAATATTTCACTGAATATTTTTTTCCATAAATTCCTATCAATTGAGATTCTATTTTATATAATTAATCGTCCTCCTGACCTGACTGTAAAAGATTGATTTTTATATTTTCCTATTTTCTAGTGATAGTGATTTGCGAAAGTGGACCAGGATCTAGTCTAATAAAGCTAGCATTTTACACCCTAAAAGGTTGGAGATATGGCATGTTGTGCCAGTGAATTGGTGACGTTGTTCTCTGGGCTGGCAACAGCATACACACAATTTGCTGTGCTGTTAATGGTCTTTTTAGATGACTTAATCGTCCTTGAGCACTTATACAGACATAGGTTTCTATTGTCTTTTCCTTATATATCTTTTGGTGGTTCATGCGCTTTCATATATAAGCAATGACCTTTTTTGTTTGACATTGTGCTCAAAAGGAAAGGGAAAATAATATCACAATTCATACATCCATCCCCCACCAACTCCTTTTTCTCAGACGATACGGAACAGCTCTAACCATAAAGTTTTATTAATTCATTGAACTTGTTATGTAGCAAGTTTAAAATATAACTCGGAAGCAAATGGCAAATAAATGATATGATACCAAATAACCATCGTAATTAGTATCAAAGCTAGTTCCTTCCCAAAATAAAAGCGTAGTAGCTTATTCTGAAAGATCTGGCTCTGAAAATGCTTCTCGCTGTCCTTACATGATGATCTTTAGGCTACTTAACTCCAAAAAATCTACTACCTTAATCTCCCGATTAAGCATCCCCTCTTCCTTGATCAGCAAAGCACTCCACTTGAATAAGTATCCACTCTAGCCATAGAGTTGTGGACAGTGGCGGAACAACTGGGGAGGGCGAGGGGGGCCGCTCCCCCGGACGCAGGACCTTAAGGGGGCGCCCTCTTCCTTTGAATCACTTAAAAGAAGAGAAAAAACGAGTTCGAACGCAGAAAGGGGCGCAAAATCCTGTTTTTGCCCCCGAGCGCAATGAAGGCACGTCCCGCCACTGGTTATGGCCCTGGTGTTATTTGGTAACTCGTAACGCAAATTTGTAACCCGTGAATCAAATAGGTGACTCGTGAAAGAAACTATAACTGGTAACTAGCAATTCATAACTCGTAACTTGTGGGTTTGAGAATCCACAAAATGGGTATATTGCAAAGTAGCTATGCTAGGCAACTATAGTCTTTCCCAAGCTAGACAATAGCTTTCTATCTCGTTAGGAATTTTTAATAGCTTTATTTCATATTTATATTATATGTTTAGTCTTTCTAGCTGCATAAAAAGGCTAATTCTTTCAATATCTCAACTTGCCTTTTTACAATTTTCCAAAACTCTGCTGCAAACCTTATTTTTCCAAAACAGTTAAATAAATCGAAAAATCTTTAAATCTATTAATTGCTTTCTTCGAAAATCTTCACAAGCTAAAAAAGTAAGGAAAAAACAATGAAAAACTCCATAATTCATCTCATAACTCTACTGAGAGTCCCTTCACCTTCACCACTTTCACCACAAGGCGGTGGAGGCTTTCGTTCACAAAACTATTGGATTTCCTAATTTTCCAAATTAAGGGCGTATGGGCGGCTATGTAACGAAAAAGACTGATTAATGTTTTTCCGAGTTCCGAACTTTAGAATTCTCACAAAGAATAAAAAAAATAAAATAAAATAAAGAATTTTCAGGGCGCTTGCAAATTCTCACTTTCCTAAGAGACAATTATTTTTGAAATTTGGCAAGCTTGAATATCTTTTCTGCAACAGGCTTTATTTTTGATGGTTATTTTAGTGGCAAAATCAACTTTCTGTGGAGATGAAATTTCAGTGATTTTTCATTGATGTGATATACAATACTAAAATGTGGTGTAATATCATAAGATGTCGTTTCAAATTCGTTTCTAACAAATGTGTTTAAGACCGTATAGAGAAAACAAATTAGCTAAATTTGTCAAATTTCGTCAATGGATTTGCTATACGTTTATGCTACAGGTGTCCCAAACCTATTTGAGATCTGAAGTGGATAAATGTTTACATAAACATTGTCATCTAGAGGTACTCTTATTATTAAATAATGTTATTCTTATGATAAATCACTTCTTATGATAAATCCTCTTAACTTTCATCAAGTACACGGCAGCACAATACAATACTACAAGCACTGAAAAGGGTCGTCTGATAAATCGAAAATCATAAGTACACTACAAGACAAAACAAACTAACAGAAAAAAGCAGGTTCTCTTTTTGTTGCATAAACAGCAACTTTATAAAGCGGCAGGTGTTTGGGCAAATCTCACTCAAAGCTAATTTTTGGATCTAAGGGCTTCCCTTTGCTATAAATATATTGCTGTATCACAAACATAGCGGTTTATAACATTCGGCAAAAAATACTTTCTTGAAATGGAAAATATCAATTAGCAAAACTGGATCATTAATCTAATAGTGCTAAATTGTCGTTTCCAGCATTTTTGACAGCCAAACTGCTAAAGGATTTTCAAAATAAAGCAAATTCCTTTGCTCTGCGCTACCAAATGTGGTATTTTGTTTTGAATAAATAGAAAAAAAATTGCTATCTTGAGGACAGGGAAAGAAGACGTTTTTGAAATGTTCAACATTTAAAGTTTATTTAGCAAAGATGTTACTTGAAAGTGAAACTGAAAAATCGGAAAGTTTGGTAATTTAAATCAAAGCAGCAATATATGGAATTTTGTTTAAAGAATTGAAAATTAGTTTAACGAAGGTTTGATTGTATTTTGCTTTACATTTTACATTGAAATTTTTCATCTGCTGCCTTTTTTAAAAGGCTGAAACAGTAGCAAAAATGGTCTTTACTATTTTTATTTTCTGTAAGACAATATAGAAAATATATATTGACAAGGGACTAAACGTATAAATATACAATTAAAAATAAATGAAAAAAGCCATAAATACAAGACGAAAAAAAGGATAACTAAAAAAGAGACATGAAAAACACAATACAAGATAACAATCTCACATCCCTGTCACTGTTAGAGAGGTGAGTGAAACACAAGAGAAGAGAAACAAAACGCAACATACAGGAGGAGGTAAAGCAACATCATTCATTTATTAAGGGGACGGCAAAACGCTCAGACGCTCTTAAATATTTGATGGTAGCCTTAAGGATAGAGTAATTTTCGATATCTGTTAAGTTATCATGACCATAGAGAAGCAAATCTACCTTGAAGCATCTGAAAGGCTATAAAAATTATTGTACATAGCGAGTATTTCCATGAAGATAGTTGATCTAAGAGTACTAAGTTACAGCAACGCAAAAAAATATGCTTCGAGTTTTCGGTTTCAAGAGAACAATTGCATAATGGGTTCAGAGCATCACGAAAGTTGTGTCTAAATTTAGCCCTATTTCGGATGGGCTTTTTTGGGTGCTGTAAAAGGGTGGGGGGGGGCAAAATTACCCCCCGGGCTAAATGCTGAAATACTTAACGAAAATGGATGAAAATTGGCACGATGGTAAAACAACATGTGAACTTTAAAAAAATACCAAAGTTGACGTCATTACCTTCGACAAAGAGTGATGACGTCATCATAAATGACGGTAATTGGAGATTTTGGGCATGCCCGATGGCGAAAAATGAAAATTTGATGACGTCATCAAAAATGGTCCAAAATTGGTACTTGATATTTAGATAGTGATAAAACAACCAAATTAGGCCAAAAAACTAAGATTCAAAGCAAAAATTTCAAGAAATATTTGATTTTCCTGTATTTTTGGTCAAAAAACAGCAAAATTTGGATATACCATGGTTTGGAAACATGGGCACTACTTTGGTTCTTCGAGGGGTATGGACCTGAAACTTTGCCAAAATGTTCGCAACTAAATTATACTGAAAGTCAAAAAGTCGCAAGGCCTACGGCCTTGCTGTTTTTTTGCTATAAAAAAAAGTTTGACAGGGGGGGTAATTTTACCCCCCCCACCCGAAATAGGCTTAAGTGCATTCAAATGACTGAGATTTAGTGGCAACCTTGTTAGAAGCTTAATTCCATACGGATCATGAACATTGAAAGTAGATCTCAATTTAGGTCGCGTAAAAGATAACATGTGTTTTTTAAAAATTGTCAAAGAATTATAGAATTTTGCTTTAGAATCAATCATTTCCCATTTAGAAAGGACATATGAGAAGAAAGAATTCGTATTATATTCAGTTCTATAGTTAAAGGTCCTCAAGCTTACGAGAATTATAGTTAGAAACAGTAGAGGGCAAAAGATCGTATAAATATTGTGGTGTTTTCTCTATAAGTATTTTATAACACATACGGAGTCTTCGACACCATCTTCGACTCTGTAGACTTTCAAGACCAACTTCATTGCATAAAGAGTCTCTAGATGTACCTTGAAGTGCTCCTGTTATTGCTAAACACGCCTTATATTGAACCTGTCCAATTTTATCGACTAAAGTTTGATTATTTGGCTGATCATAAATAACATCGCCATAGTCAAGATGTGGTCTTACAAATGACTTTTAAATTGCCAAAAGGGAGATTCTTGGAAGGAGAGAACTAAGTTTTTGATCTTAGAAATTCCCAAGTATACTTTACAAAGTTTGTCATTGATGTGTTCTTTGAAATCGGCTGGAAATCGAGCTTGCTGTCAAGAATTACACCTAAATGTTGCTGTGAATTCGTAATGGTTACATCAGAATCATTATAAAAGATTTCGAGTGGGGATCAGTACTATGCTTCCTTGAAAAAGTCACTTCTTGCGCCGATTTTTTAGGATCTTGATTAAATAACATTTTGATTGATTCGCCCAGATGAGTATTTTGTTAAGGTCGCTATTTAATAATTTACCTGAGACCTCATAATCGTTAACAATTAAGAAAAGGGACGTTTCATCAGCAAGAATACCCTCCTTTTCAATAAAGCTGTAAAGATTATTGTAAATAATTTTTTCAAATATTTTGCTAAAAACAGGGAGTCAGAGAAACGGTCTGTAGTTGTTCAAAACTGATTTATCATTTTTCTTATGGACTAGAATAACATTAGCTCTCTTCCATTGACTTGGGAAAACTGATAACTCAGAGGAATTTAGGAAGATTAATTTTCAGGGTAAGGCAACTTAAGTATCGCAAATTTTCAACATGCGTGCAGAAACCTTATCACATCCATGGATCGTGTTAGGATCAAGGGATTAAATAATCTTCAAAATATTTTCATTTGAAAAAGACTATCATTATGCCACTATATTTTGGATCTTGCATTAAAATCACCAAGAACAATTGAGAAATGAGACTTTCTTTTGCTGACACTGAACAGAAGGGTGTCAAAAGCTAGTTTGAAATTTGAAAATTCTTTACTAGTCTGGCTAGGTAATCGATAAAGAACCGATAAAACTTTGATAGAACTTTTCAACAACTACAATCCTGGACAAAACTTTGTGGCAGTAATGCTCTAAATACACAGAGGGGAGGTTTCACTCAATTTTCTTCATTTACTGCAGCATATTTTGTCCAGGATTGGAGGCATTCATTAGAGGAGAAATTAGCAATTGGCACAAGGTAAAAATTTGCTTAATCCCTCCAACTACTATCTTTCTGTTTACTCGTATCCTTGTTTTCTTTTTAGTGTTTTGCTGCCCACTCTAGTTTAGAGAGAATGGACTGACGTGATCTTTTATTGTGCTTTTCATGTCTCTTTTTTTGCTGTCTGTATTGTTAAACCCATTTTTATTTTTATATTTATTTTTGTGTGTCCTACTTGCAACATCATAAATATATAGAAAAAAATATGGCACTATTTGAAATAGATACAAACACAACTTCGTTTATAATTGCTGGGATAGTCGGTACAAGTCGATAGTCAACTGGTCACCCTCCGACTTAACAGCTGCAAATTAAGATATGTTTCTGACAGACATATGAAAGCAAATTCATGAAAACTATTAAATGCAATTAATGACGATAATTTAACATAATTGTGAGACGATAGTCCGTTAAGGTTCCAGCGACAAAACTTTAAACAATACCTTTTTGGACCAGGATTAAGTTCGATATCCCCATGAGTAAGAAGAAGGAGACTTATGAAAAAAGCACATAGAACATTATTATACGACACAATATTGACGGAGAATGATTTCAGTACACGTCTACGATAGAAAGTATAAACAAACAATCCAACAACTGCGCGCCAAATACACAAATCACAAGGCATTACAAGTTATTATAAACTCCCTTCATAAAAAATAAGCATGAGCCGTAATAAAATGAAAATACTTACCTTCAAACGGGGTGACTTCGGACACCTGGGGTGACTTCGGATAAAAGCACCAAAATTATTTTGAAATGACTTTAACATAAAAAATCGTTTTTTAGTCAACTTTTTTAGATAGTTTACTGATAAAAGAGAACCATTGCCAATCTCTATTGAAAATTTAACGTGTTAACGGCAATAGTACCACCAATAGTTGGTGTTTTGTGAGCATGTTGGAGATAGAAATGACGGGTATATGATGAACAGAGTTTTCTGCATATTACTGAGATAATAATGTCGTGTCGAATATAAATTTTGAAAGAATATGAATCCAATGGTATAAATATGAAAAATGATTCCCAGAGCATTTCCTCATTCTAACTGATAAGAATGAGTAGTAAACTCGATTTTCAATATCTGTCGGTTGGCTCCAATGGCCTTATTTTTTTTCTTATATAGCTTCATCAAATTTTTGAAAATAATGAATTTTGTTTTTTTGTGTGTCAGTAGTCGCAAAGAAACACTAGTTATGCTATGACTTTGTAGAATGGATGATGAAAACGAATTTTAAGTAGCAAAAATGACAAAGAGAACTGATTGGTTAATCCTAGGATACGCAATATTACCAAACTTCCGCAATATTCTTATAAAGTATGAAATTATGGGAAATATACCGTTAAATATTGAATATGAATATTTCATTCCACAAAAAGATTCATAGTATCTAAAAACACAATAAATTTACTATAAATTATTTTTATATAACTTGTCCGAAGTCAACCCACCTATATGAGGTGACTTCAGACAATTTTAAAGGCTTTTAAAATAAAGCAAACGAGATATTATCTGGCTAAAATAGCATTTAGCGAATTGTTTCTATACATTTGTTACTCGCTAGAGTTTTCGTAGCATCAACCGAAGTGAATCGCGAGTTTTCTCAAAACAAAAGAAAAAAGTATCCGAAGTCACCCCGTACGCACTGTATATCTTCCAAGTAATATTAAAATAAGAAAAAAGAGGAAAAGACTTAAAAGTAAAAGAAACCAAATAAAGCACTTCATATATGATAACTTCATTTATAAATCATGGAAAAACTCAGGAGATTCCTTTGCAAGCTAGCTAGCTACCTAGTTTTTTCCAAGACAGAAATTACTTATTAGACTTTCGATATAAGAATCCAAAACAACAATATAATCTAAACTAGAGCTGCTTTGCAGGTCAACTCTCACGAAAGATTTCCTGACAAAGCTTTAAAATCTAAAGAAAACCTCTTCATGTCCTATTGAGCTATTATTGAACACATAATAAAACTGACGATCTTAGATCTTATAAGTTCAAATAAAAACTATACTGTATAATGAAAAATACGAATATTTGGTTTTGTCACCAGAGCTTACTGATGTTAACCATTGAATAAAAGTAACATCATTTCAAGCCTGAATGAAATCATGAAACATGTCACATTTTTTAGCACAAGCATCATTATCTAGTCCCAGCCAAAACTGTGTTAATTAAAATAATCAAATGAGAAGTATGTATATAAAGAGAATCATAATAATTCAGTGGCCCGATGAGGCTCTGTACAGTACGTGGCCTGGTATATATTTGGGCCCAATTTTGGCAGTCCGATAATTTTTTTGGAAAAAATGTCCAGCCCGGTCAAAAATTGGAAATTTCAGACGGCCCGGCAAAAATGAGCCTAAAAATTGCCCGGGCCCACCAAAAAATAATCATAATCTTACTCGGCCGGGCTATTCTAAAGTGTAGGCCCGGCGGAAAATTTCCCAATTTTCCACAGCATGGTCAACGTTCTTTAAGATTTTTTTTTTTTTGTCACCTCAGCGGGCCACTGAGACAGGGGTGTTTTTATCAATTAATTTCAACAAGGCTGAAAGAGGTCTGAAGCGTTGTGGCCACCTTATTTTGCACAATCAATAAAATAACATGTGCAATAGATAAAGTGTTTACAAAACCAAGTTTCTTCCTAAATTAACAAATTAGTCACTTTTCAGGGCTACGACACATTATGACCTGCTTCCTTTTTGATTGTCGTTGAAGAATTAGGGGCACAGGTCTTAACATAAAAAAATTTGAGATCTTTATACGCTTCAACAGGCTTCAAAGGTCTGAAGTGTTTCGGCAAACTTATTTCACACAATCAATCAAATAACCTGTGTAAAAGATAGAATATTTACAAAACTAAGTCACCAAATACTTTTTTTCTTCCAAAATTTAACAAACATAGCACTTTTCCAGGGCTGCGTCACATTGCGACCTGTTTCCTTTTTGTTGGATATCTTTGATGTTGAAAAATTAGTGCAGCAAATCTTAAAAAACAAATGAAATAAATTTCAAACATTAGGTTACTAGGTTTCATTAAATTATCGAACTAAATTTTGCCAGAAAGTATATGCGACAGATAAAATAATTACCAAATTAAGACGCCACACATTAGTTATCATTCAACATTTAACGAATGAAACAAAATTGAGTTCTACATCATTATAAGAGAGCAAAAGACAACTCTTTTAACTTCATTCAAAAATTTGGTGTGATAGAATAAATCTGGGGAATGGTTTGCCATTTTACAGTGTCATTTATTGACTTTTTTTAGCTCATCATGAAAATCATCTAATAAATAACCAAGAGGAAATGAGTCTAAGATTTTGTTTTCACTGTAAATCATGAAAAAAATGACGATGTTGCTATATAGCGAGGAGGTATATAGGTACCTAGCTTTTTCAAAGCTGAATCTGTCTATAAACTTGTTGAAGAAAGAATTTTATAAAGCTTTATTTGATTAAAAACAAACTAAATAAACCAAAATTGAATCTTTCTAGTTAACTAAGAACCTAAATTCTTTCAATATTCCAACTTGGCCTTCAGTTTTACAACTCTACAAAACTCCTGCTGCTGCACAAACCACATTTATTAATAAAATAAATAAATCTTTAATTACATTAGTTTGTTACTTGACCATCTTTAAAAGCTAATACAGTAAAATTAAAATTGTTAAAATCTCCATAATGCATCTCAGAGATCTGCTGAAAGTTCCTTCCACTCCAAGGTTCAATAATAATATTACATATTTCATCATCAGTTGCAATGATGCGGGGCGTCTAAATATCGAAAACCGACAATCTAAAGGGCCCCTACAAAAACATTACATCATTTGCATAA
>JANSTP010275625.1:0-10049 GCA_025330745.1 Cladonema radiatum | reverse complement strand
ATAAAGTCAAACTCAGTGATACATACATATGAGTGGATTGATCTAAGTGGTTATTTTACTTTCTTTACAGAAGACAACCAAATGTTTAAAAATAATGGTTACATGAATTTGAGTGTTTTTCCTGTTTTTGAGTGGTTGTATAGTTTGTAAAATATTAAGGCGACTTCATTTTTTTTATCACTGTGTTAATGTGCATTACTGAGACAGAGACTTGTGCATACTACTATACTTGTGTTAAATATACTTCTGACAGTACTGTACTTTTATCTGATATTCTCTCAAAATAGCAGTTAAACATCGGGCATTGTGTGAAACCATACAGTATGTCCTAAACTTAAGATCCAAAAATGTTGGATAGTTTTATCTTAGCAATTAATAGATTGTTGTTTGTGTTAGGACAATGAAAAGTGTTAATTATTGAACATTGCTATTATGTGTATTCATGGTTGGTCTTTAGGGTCGCTTGATAGATCTGATCAAAGCAAAAGCCACAAACCTATTAAGAGTCACTTACTTGGTGTTTGATGAAGCTGATCGAATGTTTGATATGGGTTTTGGTAAGAAGTATTTTCTTGTTTTTTTAAAAAATTAATAGAATTAATTATTTTAAATAGCAGGAGAGGGCAATTAATTTTGTTTGTCAGTTTACCGATACACTATTATTATACCTGTAGGATCATTAGGTGATGTTTGTGAAATATTCCTTCTATACGCATGCGTTCATTTCTAATAAAACAAACAGCTCAGACTTTCTGTTCCTCTTTTATCAAATTGAAAAACCGGTGAAATACCCTCCCGCCCATCCCTGTTTGATAACTGACAATTTAAAATTGTGTTCAGAAAGTTGATAAAAATGTAGTTATGCAATTGCGTATTTATGTATTCATTTATTTTATTCATCATTCCATGGTTTTTTTGTTGTTTTGTTTTTACTGGGCGTGATGTCCTAATGTTTAAATTTATGCTCATTCGGTCGTGATGACTTTATTCAGGCGTGTTGCCTTCATTTGCATACCTGAGCGTGATGTCCCAATGTTTTATAGGAGGTGTGCCAATTTATAATAGGTTTAATGTTTAGAAGTTAGTTTCAACCTTCGCGCCATTCATTCAATACACATACACCACCCACATACACACGCTCATTCGCACCACCTATCATCATTTATTACTATTTATGTTTTATATATATATTTCTTTTATTGTTAGCTGTGACTAGCCACTTTTTGTTTTGTGATTCATTTCGGGTATCCATTCTTGGTTTGCAAATGAGTGATTAAAGTTTACTTGCTCGTTAACGTGGCTAGTCATTTGCTTTATTATTTACTTATTTTATTGATCATTCCATCTAAAGGCAGTGTGCCTTTGTTTTGCAGTTTACTGGGCGTGATGTCCCACACTAAGTTTGGCCCCCAAAAATCTTATCAACATTAAACGTTTTATTCCGCCAAATACTTGTGTTTACACTTTACTCCCCGACTGATATTTATGTGTCTGAAAGTGGTTTATTTACAAACTTATATTTGGCAATTTATCAATTCATTCTGGTTCCTAGAATGGTTAAAAAGTCTTGGCATTAAGTGTACTCTGTATTTTGGAAATTTTGTCTCTGTTTTTTAAATTTTATTTTGGGCGTGGGTAAGAAATGACGAATCAACAGTAACGCTAAAAATTGGATAGTATTAAAATCAAACTGAAAAAAACAATTTTTATATTGTAATTATTGTAATCAGTAATCAGTCCAATGTTTAAGGCAGAAATGGGGGCACAATGGGGTCCCAATTCTCAAATGAATTTGTAGGTTAGCATTTTCCTGATTGAACTAATTTTATAATTTTTACATCTTTGGGGCAGTTCTTAAAGAAAGTATGAAAACTAAATAATTTTGCCATTTCTACTCTTTCCCTTTCATAATTTTTTAACAGAATTTTCTTTCTTTTAGCCCTTCTTCCCATTATGGAAATTGAAATTTTTAAGATCCTAAATTACAGCTTGTTTAGTAGTACCTTCGCAATATTTAGTAAATATTTACAAATATAACATTGATAATATTTTACCAGATACTTCGATGTATTTTTAGAACCTCAAGTCCGCTCTATTGCCAACAATGTCCGACCGGACAGACAATGTGAGATATTTTTTTATTTTTTTGGGAACAACGATTTTATTATTTTTCATGATTTCTTATTTTGCTCTTATCTATTTATAATTTTCGTTGTTAATAAGACAAATACTGTACTATAAAAAGATCGCATTTGGTAATATAAATTTCTTAGGTTTGCTGTTTAGTGCGACTATGAAGAAAAAAATCGAATGGTTGTGTCGAGATATTTTGACAGATCCTGTAAGGATTGTTGTTGGTGAGCTGGGTGAGGTAAGAGCTAGAAAATTTCGGTTTCAAACTTTCATATTTTATTAAGATTGCTTCAATAACTTTTCGCAAGAAATTTCGTTTTGATTTGTGAATAAGCAAGCTACTTTGTGATTTGTTTATAATCTTTCAAAGGGAAAGGTGGAGGGAGGGGAGGTTAAAACTTCCACTTAAATACTTCTGTTTTAAAGGGACAGTGCTGCCAACTTTTTTTTATTTTCCTAAAATGATCAGTGTATTTTAGAAATCACCACCCCAAAGTTTCAGGTTTCAAAGTTTTGTTCGTATGAAGATATAGGCTAATCTATTTTAGGCAGAAAAACAACATGTCATATTTGAATAAAATGCAAGCAAACCATTTTTAAAAAAGAGTGATAGATCTCATCTGTAAATTTATAAATATTAAATTGCTGAATGATTTTAATAGACCTTTCCCGCAATGACGTCACTCTGATACTTTGGAATGTTTTTAACCCTATTTGGTTTAACCCTGATTCAGCCCCCCCTCCAGAATTTCTCGCAGCACTTTTTTTCTACATAATTTCTTTCAATGAAACCTTCTGACTTTTCATAAAATTTATTAACACACATTATGGTACCGTTTTTTTTTCACATGACCACGCCCATTCTCCCCTAGCAACGGTGTTTTCCCTAGCAACCGTTACAATTTTTCTTAAATTTGAGGTAAGTTTGGCCATTTAGAGAGCTTTGACTATCAAATATCATGGTTTTTGATTACACTTCTTCTTTTTAAAGTATTTTAGTACTTATAACACCTAATACTTAGTACTTATAGCAAAATTTTGAGGGTAACTATACAAAAATGATGACGTCATCATTTTTTTGGACTTCATGGCAACCAAAATTTTTTCAAAATGTTTATAAAGAACCAAATTGTTATCTTACAAAGTTTCATTGCAAAAGGTATTGTGGTTGAGGAGTTAGCTGGGGGGGCTGAATCAGCCCCCCCCCCAAGCCATGTGAGTGACAAAAAAGCCCAGGCTAAATAGGGTTAAGTCTCCGCCTCGCTATCATGTGAAAACATTGCATTTTATTGGTTAGAAAAGCGATTAGAAAACAAGAAAAGAAGGCGGAGACTAAAAAACAATCGAAAATATCAAAGTTACGTCATTTCCAGAAAGGTCTATTAAGTGAAAATATTTTATTTTAATTTTTCGCTCCTTTTAGGCGTAAAATCACTTCGTAACAAAAAATGTAAACACGGCACGTCGGCGAGGCGAGGCTCACTTTCTGATGTAAACATGCCAACATCTAGACAACGGAAAAGAGTCAAGCGCTCAAATCTTCAAGATCGTCAGATTTTATGCTTGTTTTTTCAAATGACAGAGTAAAAAAAATTAGCGGCACTGTCCCTTTCATAAAGGTTGCTTCAAAAAAATTGCAAGAATTTATTTCGTTATACACACAACAGGACAGTCTTTTTCCTATGGGAGTTTTTATAGTTTCTCAGTAATACTGAAGCCCTAAAAAACGCGTAATTTAGCAAGTTTGATGTATATCCAGATGTGTCTGTAATGGCAACCCAAGGGACTCAAAATATTTTCTGGGAATTTGATCCTTATTAGGGAACCCTAAAAATTATGGGAAGCCCTCAAAGCATATATTGTAGTAAGTTTAATTTACGTTCAAACCTACCTAATATGAGCAACCCAAGAGATTCCAAGAGTTTTGGTCTTTAGAGACATTTGACCCCTCTAAGCAATCTCAATTATGGGTATCCCTAGAAACATGCATTTTAGTAAATTTAGTGTACTTTCTAACATATATAACGGAAACACCAGGGATTCCATAGTATTTGGCGTTTGAGAAATGTGACCCATGTAGCTAATTTTGGTTACAAGAAACCCAACAGCATATATTTTTGTAAGTTAGGTGTACTTTTAAACCCATTTGTGAATGTATTCCTAAAGACTGGCCTTAAGTGGCATGTGACACGCATCGACGATTTCATTTATGTGAAGCCAAATTTACTGTCGAGCATCTAAGAAAGGTCTTGTTTAGCGATGGGTTAGACAGTACTGGACTGTGGATTGAGCAAGTTTTTTCGTTTGCTGATTCAATAATTTATTGTTACAGGCAAACGAAGATGTTGTTCAAGCTGTTGAAGTCATGAGAAATGGACATGAAAAATGGCAATGGTTGCTTTCTCATATTGTCGAGTTTACTTCAGGTTAATATTGTTTCAATAAATTTATTTTTGTTTTCTTCTTGACTTAGCTACAAACTATTTTAACTACAAAGCTTGCTTAACTACAACACGCACCTAGCTACGAAAATAAGCGCACAATTTCAAACATCTCGTTTTCTTTACAAGTTACGGTCCTTTTTGTTGTCTTCATAATATTTTTGCTGGATACTTTTTTTGTAGACACACAAAAAAAACACCCAAGATGGGCGTTGAGTGGTTTTCACCCATTTTCCCCAAAGGTCAATGCTCATATTATCGATGAAGCGCGTGAAAAATCTTGTTGTACCGAGTTGCACAGGAAAAGCCCAAAACTTTCTCATGATTTTCGTGTATGATCATAGAATTGAATATACGAACCTAAAGATATTACTGAAATATTGTTACTGAATATATTTTAGGAGGCAGTGTATTGATATTTGTGACGAAGAAATCAAATAGCGAAGATCTGGCAAAAAATCTTAAAGAAAATGGATATGATTGTAAGACTTATTACAGGAATACGTTTTCTTTATATGCTTATGTCAGTACTAAACAAGGCGTCTGCAAATGAATATCTGAGCATTCCTCAAGGCATCCGTCACTTTCTTCGTAGAAACTTTTTGTCATTATCCTGAAACGTTTTTATTATCTGTATTTGAGAATAAAAGTGTCATAGAAACTGGGAATGGGAATGAATTTATATTACATGGAAAGGTCTGGTCTTTATTTTACGTCTCCAGAAAATAAATGTCAGAAGGGGTCATGAGTTAAAAAATGTCCCATATGGAAATAAAATAGATTCGACCAGTGTTGTAATCAGGTAGTAGTCTGCTAGTTTTGAGCGACTTGTGGCTACTAAAACATGTATTTTGATAGCCCTTAGTACTGACAATTAGTGGTAATAAACATCAGTTCCTCAAATCAATCTTTTTTTAGGTTATTTTGAATTAAAGAACAGAAACAATGCTCATTCACTATTGCCAGTGGCATTTACAGCCATTTGGACGTTTTTTATGATAATATTGTTTTTTGCATTATTTCCATTATGGACTGTTATGGGCATTAAAAAATCTACAAAGTTTTACTATTGGACTCAAACCTAAATCACTTTCTGGGCAATTTGACTTTGAATATACCCCTGACTTACCGGATTTCACCGGCCCATTGACCAGCCCAGTGAAAATTTGGGTCTTTTTCATTATTATTATTATTATTTACACTTTAAACGGCAATGAAAAATACAATAAAAGTAAAAAAAATTAAACAAAAAGTAGCAAAAAATAACTGAGTTGATTAAGTGCAAAAACAGAAAGTCCTATTTTTGTAGTTTCCTAGTGAAACCACTGACCAAGAACAAGATGGACGGGACAAATGAACGGAAAAGTGTAGTTTTGTCAGCCATTATGTTTGGTGTATTTTTCACTTGTTTTGCCGATCTTGAGAAAGGCAATGATATCAAAACATAAACTGATAGCATTCACTTTGCAATGTTTTCCTTTTAAAATACACCAAACATAATGGCTTCCTGTGATTTTCTCAGCTTCAATGTAATGTATTCAAAAAATGCACAGTGTCCGCTCCATCTTATTCAACTCTATGAGTGAAACTAATAAATGCCGAAAACTCGATCAACTCCATTAGATTAAAAAACATTCCTATATGCAAACTCCAAATAGACAAAATTTATTGATAAAAACGTTAAACAATATTATCTGCATTTACTCAAATATCATTATATACTTAAAGGAAACCTACCTTAGAAATGTATGTCTTACATAGTTTACATTGACAGTTAGCAGGTACCCATTTTTTTATCTTTATTTTAAATTCTTGAAAAGAGTTTGCTTCTTTTAAATCTGGGGGCAACATATTCCATACTACTGGAGCGAAAGCAGATATAGAATTTGTACCATAGTGTTCGGTGTTCTTTAGAGGCTTATATAAAAAGTTTTCATTTCGAAGGTTATAACCAATTGGAGAATTTTTTTGAACACTTCTTTCATTATTTCGGGCGCTCTATTATTCTTGAATTTGTAAATTTCGATAGCTAGCGAACGAATGTTTCTATGGTGAATAGTAACACCTTTATTCAATTCAAGTAGTTCTTCAAAAGTGCTAGAGTAATCGTTGTAAATTACTCTCAGGGATCTTTCATGCAGTGAATTTATTCTATTGTTAAGATTTCTACTATGAAACATCTATACTAGCGGGCAATGGGAAAACTGTGATAGAAAATAAGCATTAAAAATAAGTTTCCTTTGATGTAAGTTCATATACGGAGAGATTCGGGATAGGGCTTGAAGCTTTTGAGAAGCTTTTGTACAAAGTAGCGAAATATGCTCATCAAACTTTAGGTCCTTGTCAATTATAACAGCTAATAACTTTTCACTTCTAGAGCTTAAAATTTCTTTATCGTTGATGAGGATATCAACATTCATATTTTCGCTCAGTAGGATGTGTGATTTTTCTGTATTTGTGATGTTTTCAGCAAACTTGATATCTTCTATCACACTACTTATATCACGATTGCCAAACTAAGGCGAATTATCGTCCGCATAGCTAGCAACATCAATACTTTCAAGGAATAAAAACAGATCAGAAATAAAAATGTTAAAAAGAAGAGGACCCAGGATAGAACCCTGGCGAACTCCAGTCAAAATATTTGCCCATTTACTGGAAACGTCATCAGTTTTGACGCGCTGTTTGCAATTCGATAAATAGCTATGAATCAACCTTGCAGCATTCCTATCAAGATTGTACGCTTCTAATTTGGCTATTAGTAAGTCATGAGGAATGCAATCAAATGCCTTGGACAGATCAGTCAAAAGTACTCCAAAGGACTTACCATTTTTCGATCATTGTCAGTAGACAATTTTGTGAATTTGGACCTCTTCTAAAACCGAATTGGAATTGGGAAAAGATATTCTCAAAATAGCTCATGAGTTGATTATAGATACAATTTTCATAGATTTTAGATAAAACTGGTAATATACTAACTGGTCGATAATTTGTTACATCAGTTTTATCTCCCTTTTTGAAAACGGGTGTAATATCCGCCTCTTTCAAATCATTTGGAAAAATAGAATTGGCAATACAAAAATTTATGTTTTCAAAAAGGAAATCTTCGAACAGATCAAAATTTTCTTTAAATATTTTTGTTGGCAAATCATTTTTACGTGATGATTTAGAAACATCAATTGTCTTTATTATAGATCTAATATCGGCTTTCGTTATTGTTGAGAAAGAGAACAATTCCAAAGAGAGGCCTGTCGTTCGAATTTTTTGGATACTAGGATGGCTTTCAAATCTTTCACGGCTTTTTCTACAGGATCGCTAATATCATTAGTAGGCGAAATATAATGTGACGGTTCTAATATTTTTAAGCTTTTTACAGCATTTTCAAAGAAGTTGTTAAGTGATTCTGCGACATCTTTTTTATCACTAATTATTTCATCATTTGTAACCAATGTGATTTTAGAAGAAATTATACTCTTATTTGAAAAATTCATTTTAACTGTAGACTAAAACTTTTGTGTGTCTATAACATGTTTAGGATCCAAATTATTAAAGTAATTCTTCTTAGTTTTTCTAAGAAGGTTAACACAGAAATTCCTTTGTGTCTTATAGTTTTCTCTGTTATCTTTATTAGGTTGTTTCGAAAACTTATTGTGTAGCCTAGATCTTTCCATAACCGCTTTACTTAAGTCTTTATTCATAAAACGTCCTTGATTTGCCCTCACATATCTTTTTTTAACAGGCGAAAACTCATCTAAAGTTGTAAGACATGCATTTCTAAGTACATCTAAGTCAGATATATTAGAAGGAATTTGAGATCCTATTATGAAGAGTTTCGCGAAAATTTTCTCAGCATATATTCTTAAGATTGCGATAGCTTACAATCATTGGCTTTAACTTTTCGAAGGATGATTTCAAAACTGTTACTACAAGCTTATGGAAATCAGATAAACCGGTCTCCAGTGTACATGTGTTTTGAAACTTCCGACATTGATTACTTAGAAAAAGATCTATACAAGGAAGGATTATTTGGATTTTTAAAGCAGGTAGGTTCCTTATTTAAACTATCAAAATCATATAATTGACAAAGATCGTTCACAAAAGTATTATCATATCTAGCATTAATATCTCCTATTAGTAAACAATTATCATAATTTTTTATAATAATATTTAGGGCTTTGCTCATTTCATGTAGATGCTTTTCAATAAGATTTTTATGCGGGTTGTATGAGCAACACAACAACCATTTTACTTTCCTAAGATTAATTTCAGCAAAAATAAATTCTCCACGAATGCTGCCAGGTAAAGATATTTGCTTTAATGGGATATCATCTCTTACAAAGAGCATTATGCCACCACCTCTAGAGTTTCTATCAAATCTTAAGGGCTCGTGATATCCACTAACTGAAAACTGAGCTGAAGGAAAACTATCATCAAGTTTTGTTTCAGAAATGAGCAAAATGTCAAGCAGACCTTGGAAAGAATTCTTAAAGAGATGAAATTTATTTCTTAGGGAATTGATATTAATTTCTCGACTTTATCTTTTAAGACGTCGAATGAGTTAAGGAATTCGTCACTTGAATATTTCTCTGTACTTTTCCGTTCTTTTGGCCAAGTAGATGGTGGCGTATCGTTGGAATTAGGGATAGGCGGTACGGGTGTTGTGGGAATCGGACCATTTAGCTGGAGCATGTTGAATTGACTGTCAATGAAATGTCTTGGAGACATATTGTCATTTTCATCATGTTCACAATCGTGCACAATAAAGTATGAGTCCTTCCCTGCTGGTGTTTTTCTATTTTTAAGTATGCTCTCAAGTATTAAGTCGTCAATTTTGGATTTTAAGATAGGTATGGAGAGAATATTTTGAACATTGCATTTATCTTTTAATTCAGTAAAGATGGCGTCGGTGTCAGGACGTTTGTATTTTGCACGAAGCTCTTTGATAGCTTCAATAATGTGCGATGCATTAATCATTTTAATGAGTAACTTTTAGTGAAGAAATAATAAGAACTGAGTTAAGATTGAAATATTTTATAAAGATTTATTATGCACTGGTGTAATTACTCACTGATGACTATGTAATTACCACGCTTGCTAATTAAAGTGTGTATACCAATATGAAGGTAAGCTAAGCAAACGTAAAATATGTTGATAAAATAATTTATATTTCTTGATAATCAGTGTCACAATATAATTAAATTCTTTCCGATCAAGATTAAACTCATCAGTTATGCAATTTCTATGTATTAAACGATCTCTATCCAATAATATTCTGGTTAAACGTTTCAATTTCCCAAAATAATAGCAAAATGTTGAAGAGCAGAATTTATACGTCCACCCATTGTAATAACATTATTCATCTACGCTGGCCCATTCAAATTTAATTTTAAATGTTTTTCATTTAATTCACTAGCCCAGATTAAATGTCCTCACGTTCTTCGGCCTACCAGATTTCGACAACATATATTCTGGCCC
>JANSTP010275603.1:0-10050 GCA_025330745.1 Cladonema radiatum | reverse complement strand
CTTTCAAAGGTTCTGAAAGAAGAAAAAAAAGTTTGACACATAGTGACCTCAGTTTTTTTCACTATATTCCCTGTCTATTACTTAATGTGTGATTAGTCTGGGACAAAGAGTCGAAACTAAATCACACATTTTTATAGACTAGTTCTAGTCCATTCTTGACAATTCGGGAAGAGGGAAACCGCTGACCAAAAGTCCTTAGAATGAATGTGTAAGAACGACAGATCTAGTCTAACATTTTTACTGGTATTGTCAAATCTTTGAGTTTTTTTTTTTTTTTTTTTTCTTAATTACTGGTTGTGTCAAGGTTAATTCTTTTTGAATTGGTTTACGTTTTTGTAGTTATTAGTATCACTATAATAACAGTTGTGTAAACATAAAATTTGTATGGTGCAATTCTGACTATTTCTAATCGTACAATGTATGTACACAACTAGAATACTTTAGGCGAAGAAACTTTCGCGAACAGAAACTTTCGCGAATTTTAACCTAATTCGCGAAACTTTATGTTCGCGAAAACTTCTGACGAGGCTCATTCGCGAAAGTTTATGTGCGCGAAAAAAACTTTTTTTCTTTCAATTCACAAAAGTTTATGTATAGTTTACTCATATTAAGTTAAAAAGTTGTATTTATAACTCTACTGATCTTAAAAGATTTTTTAACAAGCCCACGATTGACCAGTTTCACTTTTCTTGTTACTATGATAGTACAAGGAAATATCGTAATTTAGGAAAATTTATTGTTCAAAAAATCTTGAAAGTTATTGATTCGCAAAAATTTATGTTCACAAAAGTTTTACTTAAGGTTCATTCGCGAAAGTTTATGTTCGCGAAATACAAAAATTTCGCGAATTTTTCCATTTGCGAAAGTTTCTGTTCGCAAAAGTTTCTTCACTTAAAGTAGACTGATAGAGCAAAACACGGAGGAAAAGAAATGAAATTAGGCTATATATTGACTGAAGAAGTATTTTTTTATTAATTTGAAGCCTTGTTTTGTTACGGACGGAAAAATAGACACTTATTTTTTTTAAAAAATTATAGCTTAGAAAATTCATGATAAATGAGAACTTCTTGACAATTAGCACATATATATATATACTGGGAAGGTTTTAATTATATATACAGTGTTTGTAATCTATCTAGAGTCTGGGTTCTAGTGAGAAATAATTATAGTTACTGTCACGGACGGATTAAAAAAACAAAAATTTAAAAGCTTTGGCTATGTTTTGTGCTTAATCTTGTTTCCTGAAAGTGATAGCGTAAGTTTGACTTATTTCTTACAAAAGAACATTCTGCAATTATAATTTCACCTAAAAGACGGAAAATTTTGTAAGACATATGTATTTCAGGAATGGGTCAAATGTGGGGCTTGTTGTTAGTCATGGACGGCAAGTCACGGACGGAAAAAATATTAGGCAATCATTTACCAAAGAACTCCTAGCAATTGCATCAATTTCATTGGTTCATTTAAAACAGACAATAGTAATGATTTGAAAATGAAATGTTTGACTTTGAAAAAGTCTTATAGACAGACAAATATTTCCATCAAAAATGTCATGGACCAAAAGTCATGGACGGAAAAGAAGATAAAGATATCTGTCAGGGCAATGGAGTGATACCACAAATATTTTATAAAATGTCCTTTCGGAGCAAGGAAGGTTTGAAATTTATTTTTATTCCGTCCATTACTTTCATTTTAAAAAGAAAAGCTGCCGAAAATCAAGCAAAAGTATTTCTACACTAAAATTTCAACAAGACAACGAAAATAAGTTATATTCTAGTGTATCTAAACAGCTGAAACGAAAAAAATAAATAATTTTTTATTTTAGGCCCCTGTGGTCAGACTTTTCAATAATGCCCAGCATCTGATCTTGAAACTTTTGTTAAATCTGAGGTCAGAGACAATTGGACAATTTTCATCGAGACTGTCTTTAACAAATAAAGCATTCTTCAGTTTTAGAAAATTCCTGAACTTAAGAATTTTATTGCTAGAATAAAGAGTATCAACTATATCTTTGTTTCTCTCAAAATTGATCAATAAAATAGTTTTGCAGGCCTTAATATAACAAATATTTTGACGTTTGTCAAAATGATCGACAGATTAGATGGCCTTTCATCGTCGGTCATGACCAATCATAAAACTGCTCTCAATCATCGAGTAGTATTAATACCAGACTTTCTTTTGATCGCTGTTTATTAACAAAGGAAATACTAGCAATTTTGAAAAAAAGTTCTTTTGAATTTGCAAATAACCAACGGATTGTTATATATAGAATACAAAATTCCAATAAATAGTATTCATGGAGATGGAATACCGTCGGTCAAAAAGACGGACAGGAAAATCTATTTGTCGATCAAAATATTCCACACGTCGGTCAATGGCCGATGACCGACGGCTATATTAAGGCCTGGACATTGTCTTGAAGTTCTTGCATCTTTTTTTATCAAATGAGATTCTTTTTGACCCCAAACGATTCCCGAGTAAAAGCCGCCATTGCTCGTGGGTAGCAAGAATGGGTAGCAGACATTGGGCTTCGGTCAAAAGTTTGGCCACAAACCGTACGAAACATGGTTTTCAAATTTATATAGTTTAAAAGGAAATTAAATAATGTATATCAATATTTAGAAGGTGATAAGTAATACATGTGCGAATGGTTTGTTTGAATTTTCTCCCTCTACCATTCCATCCATAGCAAACTTTAGGTTATTCCTACGGCAGAATCTTGACCGGTTTCAGAGCCCTTGAATTTAGGAAGCCTTGTTTTAGGTAAAATATTTGAAAAAGCTTTCTATTTTTTTATTTACATTGACTTCAAGTTAAATGCTCAACAAGGTTCTTTTTAATAGTACAAAGTATTTATATTTTCCTAGCCAAAATGCATTTGGTCGAAAAAACATGCCGTACGAAACACTAATTTTAATTGTTTATTTTCTAGCTTCGCTTAGCATAATAAAATGTGTTCTTTGTTTTTTTTATACCTCCTACCATTGGGCTTTGGATCTGAATTTCTTTTTGATATTACTTTACAATGTTTACCCCTTTTTCACAGATGCTTGTCTTTCTAATCAGAAATTGACGACGAAAGACCGTACGAAACATTGGCAACATTTGCTGCACAAACAATCATTTTTAATTTTCATTACTGTAAATTAAATTCACAACTTAATTGTGTTTTATTACTACTAAACACATACTTTTTGTAAAGCTTCTGTATAAGAAATTAAAAGGTTTTGGTGTTTCGTACGGTTATCGCATCTTGTACGAAACACCTACATTTTTGTGAAATTTAACATTCTGTATACAGTAACTTAGCCCCATGCTTCTGCACAATCATTTTAGGGAAGTTTGTTTTACTGTTTGCACTGCTTTATCCTTTATTTTAAGAGTTTCTTTGCACTTCTAGCTCAATTTTAGATAGGACTGCGAGCAAAACCGTACGAAACACTTTTTCTATAAATTGCATTAAATTAAATTGCATTTTTTATAAATTCTATAAATTGCACTAAATTGCATAATGACATTGATTTTACATTTTATAACTATTATTCTTCAAACCATGTTTCGTACGGTCATGATTAAATATTTTTTAGACGATAGTCAATGCAAATTCTGCGCTTTAAAATTCATGAAAGCATGGATTCGGCTTATATTTCAGTCAATATACACTCTGTATTACTGGCACATTACTTTTTTCGTCATATCGTCATTGTTACTTTTTAAATTGTTTCTATCATGTAATAATTGGTATTTATGAAATAATTTTGCTATTTTATTTTTCAGAAAAAGATCAAACAGATTTTATTTACTGTTTCGTACGGTCAGAAAAAGACTATTTTTTAATACGGTTTCTGATAGTACTTTTTTTCTGTGTACGGTATTGCCCGGCAACTTCAGATTCTTGAATCTTGATGTCTAAGATAACTTTTCAGATAAATATCATTTAAAAAATAAAATATTTTTTTTTCTATCAAGTGGCAATATTTTTTTGGCCTAAATTTTGACCGACACCCCATTAGGAATTTTTCACCTAAATTAGCCTAACTACACCCACACACTTCGATTCATGCGACCAAACTTGGTATATACACTTGTTACCCAAAAGGTAAGAAACATTATGGACCCATCCTTTACCCCAATACCCCCCGCTGAGGGCCGTGACGTCATAGGTCACGTGATTTTAAGAAAAGCCACCTTAGTTGATGAAACTTGGTACACTTTTTACCAAACAAGTAAGAAAAATTTTGGACCCACCCTTTACCCCAATACCCCCTGATGAGGGTCGTGACGTCAAAGGTTACGTGATTTTAAGAAAACTTGAAAATCTCAAGTTCCAAACCGCCTTAAGTGGCGAAACTTGGTACACTTGTTACCCAAAAAGTACAAGTCGCAGCCCTCAGCCGGGGGCATTGGAGTAGAGTGTGAGTCCAAAATTTTTCATACTTTTTGGCTATTAGGTGTACCAAGTTTCGTCACCTAAGGTGGCTTAGAGAACTTGAGATATTCTCCTATCCGGGCTAATGTCATCGCTAAATTAGAACCAATGAACGCTCAGAATTTTATCACGTGATTTAACGAAGTAGCGTGAACTGGGGTGAAACATCGCAAAGCAAGCCTCTCCAATTATTAGCTTTTCTAAGATACATTCTACAAAATATATCAATCCAACCACAGAAATACTATCTCAAAACATTGTTTTTGTTACTCAGAAGAGAAATCAAAGCTTTATATATGTAAGGATTTTTAAAAAACTCAGTGTTTTTGTCAGTTAATTGCTCCCGCAGGGCAATAAAAATCAAATTTTTTGTGAAAATACACACTTTGTCTTGTGATAAAAAGATGTAAAATAAAATCGTTATCATTCAGCATTGTATCATCATTATAAAGAAGAATTGTTGGGATATCTACTCTAGATTATGATTTATGAAAGTTTTTTGAGCTCATTTCCCACTCACGCCACTTATATTTCGTCGATTTTTCACCTCAACTCACATGGAAAATAAATCGAAAATGCTGACACAACAAATAGCCCAGATCGGAGAATTGACGTCACGGCCCTCAGCGGAGGGTATTGGGGCAAAGGGTGGGTCCAAAATTTTTCTTACCTTTTGGGTAACAAGTGTACCAAGATTAGTTGCATGAATCGAAGTGTGTGGGTAGTTAGGCTAATTTAGGTGATAAATTCCTAATGTCTACTACCCATTCTTGCTAACCACGAGCAATGGCGGCCTTTACTCGGGAATCGTTTATACAAGATATAAGATATATAACAGTTAAAAACAGAAAAGTAAATTGACCTGAGTAAGTGTCTGGGAACATAATATCTAACTTTTGCTAATAAACCTAATCCTCTTTGCAACTTTGGAACAATTGTTTTATGATGAACCATCCAATCTAAATTGTCTTGAAACTAAAGCCCAAGATATTTTGAAAGCACCCACAAAACACACCGGCTAAACTATAGAATAAATACCGTAGATTTATATACTAGCTCCAACGACCCAACGACCAACGACCAATTCGAATCTATGATGTAATCGGATTTGATCGTTGGTTGTTGGTCGTTGGGTCGTTGGACGTTGGTTCATAAAGAACAAAATTCAAAATCTATGATGTAACCGAATTTGGTCGTTGGTCGTTGGGTCGTTGGACGTTGGTTCAAAAAGGACAAAATTCAAATCTATGACATAATCGGATTTCGTCGTTGGTCGTTGGTTTATAAAGAACAAAATTCAAATCTATGACGTAATCGAATTTGGTCGTTGGATCTATCCTTGAAGATGTGGTATTTATTCTAAAGTTGCTCCAACAAGATAATTCCTCTTACTCGTCTAAATAGATATCTATTGATAGGAGTAAGAGGTAAAGAGGAATATAAAGCTGTGTTTTTGCCACTGGTTGCATACATCCTCACGACTGCATCCCCGATTTTTTCTTCAACAAAAATGACAAAAATACGCAAAAGAGAGAGTGAATTTTACGATCTCGATAGACAGGGGTCGTGTAGGATTGAAGAAAAGTAAGACAACATCAGAGGGGGAAAGAGGGGGCATCAAAGAAGGGGGCGCCCTCTTGCTTTGAATAACTTAGAGCAGAGAAAACGAGTTCGAACGCAGAAAGGGCGCAAAATTTTGTTTTTGCCTCCGGGCGCAATGAGGGCACGTCCCGCCACTGATCTGAGAGCAAGAAACATTTGGACACAACTGATACTAAAGAAATAAAAGAAAAAGAATGAACTAGACTAGTCCGACAGAAAAAAATAAACTTCAAGTGGCAGACATAAAAATTTTGAAATAATTTTGTAGGAATACGCTTTTTTTTAATTAAGCAACCGGTTTATAAGCAACTACAAGCATGGTCAAGAATATTGACACAATGGCGAGTTTTTTGAGTATAACTCTGCACCACAAGAGATAGTTGAAAGGAGATATTTTTACGTCGCTAGACAGCGATTAATCGCGCAGTTTATCTATATGAGCCTCGAGCTTCTTGGGTGAATGGGTGAAAACATACTTCAATAAAAAAAAAGAATGGGTGAAAACCACCCAGCTCCCTTCTTGGCTGTTTTTGTAGCCCTTTAGGTTGGCTACAAAGGAAAATCACCAAATTCGCCCTTTCGCAATTTGGCTACACAAAAGCTGTGTGTTTAAAAGTCAAAATCTGAAAACTGCTCAATTTTACCCTTTGTGCTAAATATTTTTGTCCGCCATTGTAGTCCCTTAGGGTTAAAAAAAATACTGAAAAATAAGCAACTCCATGGCTGGACCTCTCACCATGGAGCAACTTTCAAAATTTTCTTATAATAAAGTTTAGAATTCTGAGAAGGCATTTTGTCAGGATTTTGTTGAATTGCTATTTATAACTACTCAAAAAGCTCATATTCACATTCCGCGCAACTTTTCCTTTTCGATTTTAGAAAAATCACCATAGAATGCAAACACGTATGTCAAAATATAAACAATTCTGAGGTCTGACCCTACAGCCTACATTAAGAACCAAAAATTTCGGCGTCTAAAAGTTCGGCGGAAAAAATTCGGCGGAAATAGTTTCGAGTGGAAAAAAATTCGGTAGAATTTTAATTCTCAGAATGGCGAAAAAATTGGTTTATTATGTGGAAAGAAAAATTTCGTTGATCTCTCACCTTTTTATCAGAGAAGGATAACATGCTCTTAAAATTCTGATTTGCTATTTATGATTTCTACATGGGTAGACAACAGCATAATAATTATAAACCGGCGTCATCGTGAAGTCAATAACGTCAAAATCATTTTTTGAAGAAAAAGTAGACCCAAAAATTTCGGTAGGAAAATTTCAGTGTAGCTTTTAACCAAAATTTTGTTCCACTGAAACTTTTGTTTTTAATGTAGTTGCTTATATAAAAATTGTATCATTTCCCTAAAATGTATAAAACGATTAAAGAAAAAAAAGCATTTTTGAAGATTTTTCCAAAAAAAATTATTTCTTCAAAACTTCGATAAAACTTGCTCTAAAAAAACCCATGCAGCTTCTACACTGTGCCCGTTAATATTTCTTGAACTAAAATCATTATCAATACTACCTCCTGGTTGCCATAGCAACAAGGTTTATCGGTCTTTGTAGCTCAAGTTTTTACAATTTCTGGAGGAATTACAGCTCTTCTGATTCATATGTCAAAAAAAACTAATTTGCCCTAATAACGTTGAGACTGTCAAAATTATACAGAAATGTGCAGGAATGATTGGTTGATTTATGGATTGATATGGTTGATTATCACCAGGAATGGTTTGCAAAGTTTTATTCCTATAATGCAGTTCATATTTTATGGAGGGAGGCTGGAGATCAAAAAAGCCCGGTGTGTGACTGAATGCCATAGGGTTAAGCATATCCCTTGAACGAATATTTTCGTGATGCATTTTTAATCGGAAAATGGATATTCCGGATAATGCAAAAGGAAAAATGCCTGAGGCACATAGATTTCTTATCATATTTATGTATCTCATGATAGCGTGTTTAAATCCAATCTTCAAGCGGGATTTTTGATCTCTTTTGATGACAAAGAGAAGAATGAAAATGAAAAGGTTATTGTTGATAGATGATTGAGCATACATGATCACATCAGGAACTCGTCATATCTCTGTCATACTGAGAACATGTCATGAATGATACATGAAGTAAAGGTTATTATGAAATACTACTTAGCAAGCGGAAAAAACTTCTAAACGTACAGCTCAAGATCAGTGAAGTTCAAGTTCAAGATCGTGATTTTTAAAAATAATCTGAAATTGGAAAAATTTTGCTAAAACGTATAAAATGAAATGTTCGGTATTTTCCAAGTTAGGCGAGCATACGAAAAAACTGATATACGCGGAAGGAGTAAACCCGTTACCGGGGAAAATAATAACATGTGTTTTCTTGTTGATGGTAGGTTTCCAATTTTTAACTCCTTAACCCGTTTTATAGGGATTTGCCAATTGCAAAATATCTAATCAATTACTTGAAGTTCTGGCATGCAAAAAAAAAAAAAAAAAAAAAAAACTTCTTCATTTCTTTTAGTTGCTGAACTCGGTAACAATGACAATGGTGTTTTCGTTTTTACCGAAACTTGTCAAGGTACTACAGTATAGAAAATTTTTGAAAGAGATGCTCTATCACGCAATTACGTATCTAACGTTATTTATTTCTTTTCATATTATAGTCATTTGGAGTTTCAGAAGTTGACACAGGTAATCAGGACATTTTCCTTATTCATTCATTTACTTTTGTTATTTATATACCTTAAGCTTTACTTTCTAGACCTTTGTAACTCTCCAACAGTTATAGCTAGTGCAAAGGAAAGCATTCGAGCAAAAAAATTGATTTTTAAAAAAATTGACTAGTTGCCATCGTAACCGACTTCTGGAACCTCGTTGGACGAAAAAATTACCATCAAAAATGTGAAAAAAATTTATTTTAAGGTCGCTATTAGAAAAATATTACTCCGAAGAGTAGATCAGCAGTATAGCAATTTGTTTCGGTCGAAATAAAAGTACGATCGTGGGGAAGTCTTCAAGAAGGGGCTGGGCCTGGGCTTAATCAGTTTAAAAAGGCAGGTCAGCAGACAAAATCAAATTATTAAATAGATGATAACGTTTTTTAGGCTATAAAGTTGGTATGATAGCATCAGCATTATATGTCGGAAGAACTGTTTTCAGGTATTACAAGTTATTCCATATTTGACTTGACCAGATATATTTACCTCTTTCGAGAGGCGTTCACTTTGGAGAAAGATTTTTCGAGTCAAACTATATGATACGTCTGAACGTCTATACCAATTTGAAGTGCTTCGACAATAAACAATTCTTCTCACAAAATCTGAAAACGAAAAAATTCAAAAGTTTAGAGTTGTTCTGGCGAAAAACGTCAAATATTTACAATATATTCTCCAATTGCAGTTTATTTTGGGGATACTTGGCTGACACTAAAGGACGAAAGAAAACAGCAATAATGTCTGGATCTTTACTCACATTGACCACATTAGCATTTGGGTTTAGTGCAAGTATCACTTGGGCAGTTGCCAGCAGATTTCTACACGGATGTTGCATGGGTAATACTCTTTGATATGTACAAACAAATACATGACATAATATATTCTTACACTTTATTGCTGAAAAACTTTCGGCCAAAAATGACTATAGTTTCGTTAGCAAATAATTTACTTTACCTATTAAAACGTTTGCCGACGTTTTTTATCCGACCAAGCTTTACTGACCACCTCCAAATGTCACCAAAAAAAGCCTAGAATCAAAATTTTTGCCTGCGAAAGTTAACTAATTTTTTTCAAAGTGACTAATTTTTTGGCTTCCTTTTTACTTCTTTTGCTGACTTAAAATTGTTGGCTATGGAGCTCATAATTACAAAAGACTACGTCACATCTCAAGAGGGCCCCAACATATGGTACTCATTATTAAGAAACCCAGTAACTAGAAAATTTCTCATTCTAACCAAGTTTATTGTCTGAATTTTTGATTCTTTACTTTAATTTTTATTCCATAAAACAATGCAGGGGTAGTCGTAATAACCAAGTCAATTGTTAGCGAC
>JANSTP010275592.1:0-10050 GCA_025330745.1 Cladonema radiatum | reverse complement strand
TTTGAGTGGCAGGTGTACTAATTTTCGTCACATGAGCTTGTTTAGAACTGGGAATATCCAGTTTTTATTAAAATCATATGATCTATGACGTCAGAGCCCTCAGTGAGGTAAATTGAGGCAAAGCAGGTGTCCAAAGCTTTTCTTACCTTTGGATAACAGGTGTGCCAAGTTTCACCACATAAACTTGTTTACGACTGGAGATATTCAATTTCTGTTAAAATCACGTGACCCATGACGTCAGAGCTATCAGAAAGGGGTATTAAAGTAAAGAATGGGAACAAAAATTTCGCTATCAAATTTTATAATCAACCCCTTTGACCATTCATGGCATGTTTTGATAGATTTATTTCGATATATATGGCCAATTTGACAAAACACGATCCCGGAGAGCAATAAATATGTGACGTCATCAGTCTCAAATATGATGTTATAGCTCTCTTGGAACTGACTTTGAGACGAAGGTCTGTCATTAAAAAATGATCAACATTAAATTATCTTTCGATTGGTATATAATTTATTGGGTTTTGAGAAAAATAATTTTCCGCTGACCGAAAAAAATGACGTCATCAACCACGTGACTCATGGGCACTTAGAAAAATGTCCCTCCCCTTTCAAATCACAATATTCGATGTAAACTTTCATATTCCGATGAGAAAAGTTTGGTGCCTAAATTTGTTAGATTGTTCTGGGTATTTCCCTGCCTAATAATAATACTCTAATATGTCAGATACTGAAATTAATTCTTTTGCTGAAGTATCAGTCTGTCATTCGTATTAGTCTTACCGACAGACCCTACTTCAATACGCACAAAATAAATATCGTATGACTGTGTGCGTAGTTCGTATCAGACTGTTTTTATTCTTTTATGCAGTTAGTAAACGCAGCTTAGCTATGGCTACCACTTAACCAATCAGCATTTTTTAAGAATAATAGACTATTAAAAACGTCCTGCCTTTCGGATTTTCAATCGCTTGAAACCGGCGAGATAAGAGAAAATTTTGAATGCTTGTGAAAAAAACAAGTGATTAAGAACAAACCTATATGCCAATTCTTATATCTAACATCCTCATTCTTTAGACAATATAATAACATGTTTACGTCAAGAGAAGGAAAAATCAACAACAACAACTGCGAAAACAATCCTGCAAACAAACTTCATATATTCTCAAACTATAGATAAGCATAAAACCATAGAAAAGCATTTTTAGAACATCTGCTCATAGGAGGCTGGCATAATTTTTGTTTTTACAAATTTCGTCCTCATTTCGCCTCTTATGATATCTAAAACACCCCTGATTCAGAGAATCGATGAGGCACTGTACGTTGGCTTGCCTGATGTATATTTGACCCTAATTTTGGAAGCCAGTTAATTTTTTTTAAAAATGCCCGACTCGGTCAATAATTCAAATTTCATGCAGCCCGGCTTGACAAACTCAAAAATAAACTGGGCCCACCAATAAATATTCCTAATTTCACCAGGCCAGGCTTTTATAAAATGCGGACCTGGTGGAACTTTTCTCACTTTTTCAACTATTTTAAACGTTTCTGTTCTGATCTTCTCAGTTAAAAATTAAAACAAGTAAATAATCCGACATTGTTTTTCAGCATAAATCTTAATCTGAAATGGCAATGCCTGTCTTTGGTCTGTTGGAACTATTAATTGCATTTTCTTGCAATTTACTTAATTCTTAATTCCACGGGCTGGGTTTTTTGGATTTAACAATACTTTTGGGTAAACTGTTTGCCTTAATGTTATTAACTTACAGTTAAAGGCGAATTTCGTCAAAAATTAAGACATTTTATATACATCATTCTAGTAAGTATTCACTTGAAAGTGCCTGAACATAAGTAAGAATCATCTACTGGAAATCGACAATATTTTAGAAATTCGTAGTGCATTCGGTTTGCCAACAAAACTTACAAATCGATCACTATCAGCCATCTTCTTTCTTATACATAAGCTTAGATGATCTCTCTGCCTCCCATGAACAATAAAAAGTATTTAGATTATGAAATTTTAAGATAATTGTTGGCAGTTGAAATGCTCTGTCTCTCGATGAACATTTCATCTTTTCTATTATTTTCTATCGATGTAAATTTCTACCAAGGTGTATTGAATTGAAGCGAGGAGGAACTTCTCAAAACGATGATGTTCTCTGTAGAAACCTAATAAATTTACCTAACAAATGTTCAAGGGTGATTTTTCAAAAGCATTTGGTAGACTGCCAACTGGCACTGTAGACATCGAACTATCTTACATAATTATTTTATCTAATTCAAGTAATCTCTTCGTAGCATTGTCATATAATGCAATGACGACATCGATTAGAGCTATTATGTTGATGCTTTAGATTGCATTTAGTAAATAGCAAAACAATTTTTTATTACTCAATGTGCATTTCAGTAATTGCATTTTTGAGACACTGCAAAAGTTTTTGATGATAATGTGTTCTGATGTTTAAAGTAACGAGTATTCGACCAAGAGTATTTCACAAGCATTATACGACTTTTTATAAGCAACTAATTTGTAAGCAACCGGGTCTCGAGGGATAAAAACCTTTCAAAAATAAGCAACTTCAAGGCCAGACATCTCAGCTTTCAAAATTTTCTTTCTTGAAAACTTATAAATTCAAAAAAGCATTTTGGTTAGATTTTGTTGAATTCGCATTTATAATTACTCAAAAAGTATAAGTTTGCATTCAATACCAGTTTTACCTGTAGATTTTTAGAAAAAAAAACCATTAGAAAGCAAAAGGTGTTTAAAAAACCAAACTCGAATGCAAAAATTAGGGGCTGATTCTAAAACCTAGTTTCCTATACAAGAAGAAAGTATAACCCATTTGACAACAATAATCAATATCATTAAAGATTTATTGAATAAGATATTAAAAATATAATTGGAATGTTTCTTTAAGGTGTTTAGATTAGATTAGATGCTTGGTCAAAGAAATTTGACGAATTGCCATGCTTGGCTGTGAACTTTCAAATTGTTTTCTTTTTAATCGAGCCGATCTTCAAATTGATACCCTCTTTTCAACATAACCGGGAAAAAAGAAAACTTGTTACATTTTTATCATTATTGCGATGTTTATGAATATTACCAGCTCCACCATTATTTTTAGCCGCGTGCGTAAATAGTTCATCCCAAGGCCCAGCATAGTTAGGATTAGAGCATTAAGGTTATGACTCGTCTAGAACTATTTTGAAAGTGCCGATTTAGAAATTTTGTTACTGGCAATACCGCCTATAATAAAATTACCTTGACGGAAACAATTGTTGGATTTACTAGTTTTTAGACATAAAGAAACCGATTGCGGTTTTATTCTTTTAGAAGATAATGTCTTTTAATGGCCACTTCGTATTATTCGTTCAAGACAATTCTACAAGAGTCTGTATTTCCTGAATGTTTCTAGAGACTTTTTAGACTAAATGATAACGAATTGATCAATCATAATCCTCAGATAATTTTTTTTATTGAGTTGAACAGACACAAAATAACATTGACGTCAGAGGTCATTTTCATACCTCATAAACAGGATCTAATAGGCAATCATTCAAGGCCAAAGCGATTATTCGAACTCTTTTAAGCACAGGAGAAATAAGTGGGAAAAGTTGTTAGAGGAATTCGAGTATATTGTAAGTAAATCAATATTTGCAACTTTTAAATATTACTTTATCCACCTAAGGCGTCACTGCCAAGGTTAGATACTTTCCTCGATTCTCTATGCATAAGGCACTGAATACTAAGAAATCTATTTTTTTATTTTGTAAAAGCTGTCTACTTTTTAAGATATACCAAAAATATTTTTTGCGGATTTTTTATCAGCATTTATCAGATGGGTTGAAGAGTTCATCATTTGAAGAAAATAAATACCGTTCATTTTCGTCGGCGTTTTAATCATGTTGCAAATAGTTATGTAAACAAAAAGCTGTTTAGTACAGTGGATTCTCCGTAACTCTAACTCAAGGGCACCTTAATTTTTTTCGAATTAAGGAGAGTTCGTGTTATAGAATGGTCAATCTTTAATGTTTGGGTCACAAGGCACAATATAATTTGTTCGAGTAATAGAAAGTTTCGAATGAGGTTCAAATTAGAGAGAGTCGACTAGTATTAATTTATGGTGGATCACAAAAGACAATTTCTCATTAAAAATAAGAGATCCGTACAAAAAACAAAACAGAGAGAAAACTTTAATTGTTTGAAAATTTGAGAAATAAATAAACAGGGGCTGCCCTACGTCTCCGACAGTTAATTGTCCGACATCTCATTTATCCGATAAAAACTGAATTCGAACATCTGACTACCCACTTGTCAAAAAGAGTATGATTTTTATTCTAATATTACGTAATTTACTATTTAAGGAGGCCCCACCATGGTTGGGGCTGACACGGAAGAAAAATTTTGAATGTTAGGTGCTCAAGATTGCTTAAAATGGACTCCAAAAAGAAAGAACCTGTTTAAAACCTTAAAACCTTCAAAACGTTCAAAATAGATTCTTAAATGTGAATAACCCCGGACTAAAATTAATTTGGAACTTTATTGTAAAAGGCAAAAGTTTGCAAAAATGGGGGTCGGTCGCACCTAACGCACCTTACTTTTGTATCCCAATCAGGTCCGAATTTAATGTTTTATCCTCGGACATTTTTGCATTAGCCTTTTGCATTCCTAACTCTTTGGAACCATTTTAAAAGGAACTTTGAAGTGAAAGAGCCAAACTTAACGAATAAAACAGGATCTAAAAGTTTAAGGATTCAAGTAGACGAGAAACTTATCGGTCTTTCGTTTTTTTATTAGCTCAATGAATTTTAATCGAATTTGTAGGAATTTCTCCAACTTTGTCCAAATTTGCAAGATTTCTGATTTCTTAATTTTCCTGATATTCATGTACTATGTACTTCAGGCTCCCACAACAATGGCTGATGATCCTAATAAAAAATTTAAAAAAATTAACAAGTTTAATAATAACCCTTAAAACATAAAACTTATACTTGAAGCTGTGGCAGTTTTAGGTGCGGACTAGGGGCGGCAGCCTCGGGCCCCGCGCTTCAAAAGGGCCCCTCAAAATCTGAAACACTATTTTTAGTGACTTATTAAACCTAGTGGTAAAGTTTCTAAACTGATACTTGTTAGCTTCGCAGTTTCCATATAGCTTACTGCATTTAATGCTGTGGAGATATTTCATATGGTTGTTTAATACTTTGTTTAAAGATTCTCAATTCTCTTTCCTACTTAGACAATTAGTTTTTACAAATTCGAAAGGTACGGCTTTGCATATTTCGTATGTACTGTTACCCTCTATGTTTTTAGGCGCCACTTAAGTTTTAAGCATTGATTAGAACCATCTGAAGTGCTCACAATGATATTACTGCGCCCGTATTCCAGAGTAACCTAACTCATTTCTCTTCCATGAGAACATAAGCTCAAAACTCGATTATAAAACGAAAAGAAACAGAAAATATTCTCATCGTGTCAAGGAAAAACAGGTTAGTTACACCAGGCTCCAGAACAACAATTTATTTGGTCCGCACTTGGGTCACTGGAGTGGGACTTGGATATGCACACCAACTGTATTTTGTTTCTAAGAATTGAAACGGTATTTTACAAAAACAAGACTTTACCAAATTTTTTTTGCGCAAAAACATTGATTACATTCGTTTCTAACATAATGATGAGGGCAGTTGTCTCGGATTGGAAACATTTTATGAGAGTTTTCACTTTTTTGATGATTTGTTTTATAGCTATTTTGGTGGAAAATGAATATGAAATTGAAATAATGGGAAATACGAAATATAGTCTACGGACTATAGTTTTGACAGAAAACATTTATTGATAACGTCATCAAATTGTTTTTGTTTTGACAATTCTAAGGATTATCTGCCATCCAATCAAATGTTTAAATTTGAGAAGAAAAATTAAAAGAGTTAAATTAGAATTGTTTTACCACAAAGTAATACTGGTAGGAATGAATTTAGCACCGAAGTGTGAATTCCAAGGTATACGAAGTTATCTGACATTAGTTAGGGACCCAAAAATTTATTCAGCCCCGGGCCTCGCACTATTTAAAACCACCGCTGACTTGAAGTTTCCTGACTCATACTTAAATTCGACCAGCACCAAATCAAGAGGAACGAATCCCTAATTACCAGGCTCCACCACACGTAAATGCATGTAAATGTATGTAAATATTTCATTATGTAAATCTAATAATTTGACGAAACCACTAATCCACAGGGAGATTTTCCTGTACTTTCCTGATTTTCTGTGTATTCTCTACTAGTATCTGTTTTTGATCGAGTTACTGGTTTTCGGGAGGATTTTTCAGCAAAAAATACAAATTCTTTGAATTCTTTTCAATAACTTTAGTTTTGCGTTTTATAGTATACACTGTCGAATATCTTGAATAGTTATCGATAAACGTAGCAAAATGTCTCGAATCTCCCGTCTATATTCATTGGACCACAAACATAACTACGAATTTATTCAAGTAAATCAATGGCTTCTGTGTTGTTTTCCTATTCCGCACCTATCACAATTTTTTTTTTTATCGACCTTCTCTTTGGTATTGATGTACTACTTTCTGCAATGGCATTTGATATCAAATTATTGACATTGTCATACTCATATCCTAAAGGCCATAAATCAAACTTATTTGAATTGGTTTTAGATTATGAATAAGCCACTATTTGGAATCTATCAAGTTATCAATTTCCCCGACGCGATTTTCGGACAATTTTTGGCTTCGTTTTCTTAATTATAACCCTTCTTTTATAACCTAAAACCTATTATTGGGACAATGTAGTTGATTTGAAAACCTTTCTTTAGTTTTGATTCTAACTGCAAAGATGTGGTCACTAGATTTACAATTTAAAAGCAAATTCCTGACCGATGTCTTTTTAATTTTTTTGAAAATTGAAAATTAGCTAAATTTTCTTATAAATGTAGTGTAAGTAATTTAAAGAACGTTAGAAAATAGATGAAATTGGTTTTTACTTTATCTTTTTAGGAAATCAATATTTTGTACATGTGGTCTAGGTTTAGTCATAGGTGAAACATATCCATGCATAGCAGCTTCGTTTCGTTTAGTTGCGTTTTTCTTTTCGAAGCAATCATGTGCCAACGTCCTGTCTTTTCACATAATGACATTTTATGTTTGTTGTTTGCTCAGACCTATCTGTCATTAACTCATCGTTTTAATTTGATATACTTTCACTTTCGTTTTGTGATTTCGAGAGTTTATCAGCTTCAGTTTACCAGCTGCATCTATGGAACGGCGAATATTAAAAGAAAATATTAATAAAACACAGCATTCCGAATAAAAGAATTTACTTTTTTCCTGCATGACGCTCAGAGTTGGCGGGATATTTAATTTTTCGACGCTAATAGTACAATTTTAAATGTAGGAAATTGAACAATGAAAATTCCGATTACATTGTCTTTTTAAGAATGACGCCATAGGTTATATACCCTAATATGCCTAAAATAACAATTTTTGAGACTGTTAGAGTAGTGCTACAAAAATGACTCTAATATCTTATCGGAAGATGCTCTTGATTCCGAGAGGTAGAGGTTTGAATCCTTGATACGGCTCACTCTCGGGTTGTTTAGTAAAGCAACTGTCAATAGGCGTTGTAGGCACAAATGAGAGCGCAAAGTACGCTAAGACTGGAGGGCATCGGTTTAAATAGGCCACCCGATGGTATTTCTGAGCTCAACCGACGTCAAATAAAAAAAACTTAACTTAACTTAAGCATTTGGTCTGAATGTTTCTTTTATACTAATTTATGTATAGAAAGTCCTAAAATGATGGACAACGTCCGCTTTTTCCTGAATAAAATGGTGTTAGGTGTGTGAAAATGTACTAGTTTTTTGGCAAAATTTCGGAAAAGTTGATTGATTCGAGTCCGTATTTTCTTGAAATTTATAAAATCTTTAAAACGTAAGGTCAAAAAATTTTAAAAGCAAAGGGTTTTTCTAAAGCTCTAGAAAAAAATACAAAAGGGAAAGGCTTGGTTGGAGCGGGATACATAACCCTTCCTTTCTTGTGCATAACAAAAAGCGTTAATAAAGGTACGAAACAGCGAAAAAAAGCCTTTAATAAGCTTCTTTGTAAAATCAAGTTACATATTTGGATAAAATTGTGGATGGTTTTTATTTATCGGCAATATAAATCCAGTGGAATCGTAGCTTGACTACTTCGCTGCTTACGTAACTAGCTACTTCGTCTCAGCGTGTTTTTAAAGATTACTACATTATTTTAAACTTAAATTCCATAGGACTCTTAGCCGCAAGATACCGGCAAGATAAGAGAATATTTTAAATGTCAAGGAAAATGACAAAAGAGATTGAATTTGAATTAATGCCAATTCTTATTGCCCACATCCTCTTTTTTGATAAAGTAAAGCCATCTTTACGTCAATGTCACGTGGAAAAAGATAGAAACAAACAACAACAAAATCATTCCTGAGATAAAATTCATGTTTTCGTAATATCAGCATTCAAAATTTTTTTAAAAAAAGAGAAAACTATCAAAACTAACACAATGACATAAGATACTTTTCAGTTGCAGATTTAAATTGGGATAAGGAGGATTCAATGTTCACAACGCTTGGAAATGAGTTCTATTCTGAACACCTGTAAAAAATAAGACGTACTTCCTAATTTTGTATAATATTTATCCAACAGAAGCTTAACAATGCTATTCTGTAAGATTTATTTTGAAATTTAAAAATAGTTCCTATAAAACAAATTGCGCAACAATTGTTATAAAGCTTTTAAAAAACAAGTATTAGATTGGATTACAAGTTCCGAGAAATTCAACAAATTTGTATTTCGAAAACAATCTTTGGGAGGGTAATTATATGGTCTGTTATATAAAACTCTTCAAGGATATTTTGATTCTTTTCGTATGAGAATGACGAGCATCACTCCAATTTTCTAATCCGTATTTTACACGGGACATAATGAAGGCATGATATATGGACTTTAACGTATAGAGAGAAGTGAAGTTCTTCAATTTCATTAAAATACCTAACTCTTGACACATTTTTTTCGAAACTAGTTCTGTATGATATTTACAGCAAAGTTTGCTGTCTATTAGCATTCCAAGGTATTTTACGTACTCTTTTTGACAAATTACCTCACCATTCAAAGAAACATTAAGTGATGTTTGATTCTTTAAGGAAAAGACAATCAAGTGGTATTTCGAAACATTTAATTTCAACTTATTCGCATTTAACCAAGCAATAACTTTGTCTAGATCAAGTTCTACTTTCTGTTTTAAAGAGTAGCTATAAACTTGAGCAAGTAAAGAATAAACTAGTGTCGTCAGCAAACAAAGTAACAGCTGCAAATTTCAAACAGTTCGGAGGATCATTAATATATATCAAATAAAGAGATGGTCCCAGAGCAGACCCTTGGGGAACTCCATACAAAACCTAGACACGACCCAAAACGCTTTATTGTCTAAATTATTTTACTATCTCGATCAGAATGTTTTTCTTATATGTGTTCTGATTTTTTGAATTTGGTAGTTTTTGAAAAAGTTAAAAATCTATTGAGCAATATTAACCTACAGGCGCGTCGAATCCATTTCAAAGGTGGGGGGGGGATAATAGGCCGTTTTTATAATTTTTAGTGCTAACAAAGTCAAAAAAGCAAAATTCTGCATAAAAGTAGGGGGGCCTGTCCCCCCCCCCGGCCCCCCCGGTTTCGACGGGCCTGACCTACTATATTTTGACCATAGTAATTTACAAAAAGAAAATTGCAAGAATAACTTAGCTAACTTTCTCACTTCAGCTTTTATTTTTGAGAGGATTTCAAATCCACCAGTCACAAGTTATGATTTTCGAGTTGCTAACTATGAGTTATCAATTTAAACTATGAAAAAACTATGGAAAAAACATTTAAACTATGGAAAAAACAGTTTCTCCTTTTTTGCCCCTTCGTATTGGAACAAATTGGACAATAGCCTCCAGAATATAAGTAATTTAAACTCTTTTAAACATGCTCTTAAAAAGTCATTTTTTGAAATAAAACGCAGAAAGGATTCA
>JANSTP010275591.1:0-19297 GCA_025330745.1 Cladonema radiatum | reverse complement strand
GCCATGGCGACGGCCTATTATGTCATAAAAGCTCAATTTTGTATTTTTTTATAACTTTACCTATAGGTATAGGTATAAGATCACGTAGCGATCTTGGACTGTGTTAGCAGGCCAATCCAACGCTTCAGCGTCATGCTACGCTTTGAGAGAGAGGTATATTATTCTCACCTGTTAATATTGCAACAATCTATGCTATAAGTGCAGTAACTATTTTATTAAGAAAGATGATAACAAAACCAATACTTTGCTTTTGCCGACCATACTTAGTAAAGTTATTCTAAAACATGTGTTAGAGGTTTTAGAGCATTGATTTATCGCTACAGGATTGCGCAGCGATCTGGGACTGCGTTAACAGGCCAATACGACGCTTCAGCGTCGTGCGACGCTGCGTGCAGCTAGTGATCATAATAAGCCAATAATAACAATCATTCGATCAATTTTATTAGGGACTTTTAGATCTGACAACGAGAACGACAATTTAGAAGTCACTCTATTGCATACTACGTTCTTTGTCTAAAGTTTTTTCATCAAAATGTTTCACATTCTCGTTCTCGTTGTCAAAACTAAAAGTCACTAATATCTTCGTACCCTTTCAGTTTTGATATTTCTTTTTAGATAATGTATAAAATAAAATATTGCTCGTGTTACTCAAGTTGCCAGATTCAATAATGTATATTTAGTATTCGTTAAATCATCTTCCATCCAAGAAAGTTTATGGCTATATTATTGGTAAGGGGTATTTTATAATTGCTAGTTTACATGAGAGTATATACTTTTTGCAAAGTCTTAATTAATTTCACAGCTTCTTTGCAAAAAAAGTTCGAACGTTTGAACCCAAGAAGTATAGCAAGATTGTTTCTAGCTTCTGCATTTTGATTTTAGTGTAGATATTAATTTTGAATTAGTTATGAGAGAATCACAGTTTTGTAACGAATTCAAGTCTTTCTGTAAATATACTATAAGGCAGCATAGTATTTTGACACGCAAGCTATTCAAAAGTTTAAAACACGCCATGCTTTAATTTCAATTGACTACAGTCTGTTTTATGGGGTATTTTTTAGTAAAATGGATTGTGATAGTGCCATCAACCCTTTGCGGTGTGTTATTTGTGAAATTGATAATGGTGATGCACTGCGTGATTGTAAAAGCTGTATTGCAAAGTTAATTGCATACAGTGAGACTTTTGAACGTCAGCAACTTTTATCTCACCTGAAGAAATGCTTTGGCGAAAAAACATCCGTGAAAATACATATCACTTGCCAAAGAGATATTAGAAACCCCCTAAAATTCCATAGAAAGTGACAAGAGCATCCATTGATCATTTTGATTTTAAAGTGCATTGTTTGTTCTGTGGAAATGATTGCAGTGTTGACAAGAAGCATCAAGGAAGAGTTGAAATCCACCCAGTTACCTACTTGGACTACAAAGAAACCCTACTACAGATTTGCGAGAAAACAACAGATGAATTATCTGCTAAAGTGAAAAGACACCTTGTTAGTTGCATTGATCTTATTCAGGCTGGAGCTCGCTATCATAACAAATGTTGGAAAGACTTTACTCGAGAAGAAGAGTTAACACGCCCTCGTCAACAGGGAAGACTGACAAGTGACAAAAAAGATTTTTTTTCGATAAAATGTGTGAATGGCTCGAGCTTGAAGGAGAGCAACACTCATTGAAAGAACTTCACGATAAAATGATTGAATTTGCTGAAACTGAAGAAAATGTTTACTCAAGACATTGACTGAAAGAAAAGCTCCAGGAGAAGTATGGAAAACAATTCCTTTTTGCTTCTGAAAATGGAAAAGCTGATTTGGTAACTTTTAGAAACTCGGCAGAGTTCTTAATCAGTGACGCATGGTATCAAAATCGGAAGCAGAATTTCGAAGACGAAGCTGAGAGAATTGTGCAGCAAGCCGCAAAAATTATTCTAGGTGAAATTAGAATTACTCAGTATAACACTGACATCTACCCCTCAGATAACCAGCATTCAACACAATAAACATTGGTTACCCAATTATCTTCGCATTTTTATGGAAACGTTACTAAGCAAACATCTGAAACAAGCTGCAATTGGCCAAATCATTGTAAATGCGGCAAAACATAGGTCTTGCATATCACCAATAATGTTTGGACTCGGAATTGAAACAGAGAAAATTTTGGGTTCAAGATAGTTGCTAACAGAGCTTAATCGTTTAGGATTCTCCATTAGCTACGATGAAGCCACTCGTTTCAAACAGTCTGTTGTATCCAAAGAAAATGTTTGCGATTTCCTTAAGTCAAATTTTTCTGGGTCATTTAGTCAGTGGTCAGCTGATAACATAGATCACAATGACTGTACTATCGATGGCAATGAGACTCTCCATAGTATGGGTTTCAAACTGGAGGCCACCGATTTCAACTTTCATTTTAGCAAAATGGCCGTAGTGGAAGGTCATGTGTTTGTTTTTTAAAAAGAAGATTGGGATTAGATGTTTGTTTTCTATGGACGAAGATTAATTTCATTGTTGGGAATGCATAGCTGCTATTTTATTGCATTGTGTTAGTTTTATTATTTCAAAAGTTGGTTGTATGGAAAAGCTAGCTTTGCCTGAATTCCAGAGAGTGTAGTGCCTACCCTAGCTAGCTAGCTAATTTAAAGAGCTTATGACGTTGATGTTGGCTGCTGATGTATTTTAGTTTTTTTCTAAGAGTTCCATTATTTTGATGTAATCACAACTATCTGATAGGAGTACCTCCTTATCATTAGCTTCATTTTGTAGTTTTTGACTCCATTCTATTGAGTTCTAGCTAGATAGCTACTGTTGTAGAGTACCCTATAGCTGTTCTATGTAGAGACCATAGATGGACAGCAGAAATAAAATTACATATTCCGAAGCTCTTCAATGAGTTTCTGCTCCCAGGAAAACCTTTCCTTTTAATAATGGGACATAATATTCAGAGCGAAAAATCAATGAGGCAGAGGAAAATAGCAAACAAAACTACTACTGGTGTCGTTTGCTTTCATTTCATATTTGTTTGGATAAGTAAGGACTTAGAGGATATGCAATAGCAAGTAGTATAAGGCTTCATTTTTGTCAATTTAACTGGAGCAGTTCTTGCTGCATCAATTTTTAATCAACTTATTTGTATATTTACATTCATGAAATAAATTTTATGATTTATATACTTTCATATCAGTAAGTCTGCAGTTTCTTGCCTGCTTGTTCCTCTGAAAAATGAAAACAAATGACGTCATGAAATCTTCGTCAAATTGGTTCATACAGGCATTAGACACAGGCAAAAAAGTTATTCTAAAATAACTTCAAAATTTAATTTCATAATCAAAGTAAGTTATATAGCTATTACCAGTAAAAATAAGCCAAGGCAGCCAGCCCCATCTGTCATAAAGACTGCTAAATGTATTTTCCCTGGCCAGTGCCTTTTCTAGACTGGAATTAGCTGTGATAATCGTACCATTTTCTATTTTTATGACTGAAAAATTGTCAAAAATGTGCTAAAATATGCATGTTTATATCCCTTTTTTTGAGATATTTTGATTTTTTTAGAGAAAAATGTTGTTTAAAACATGTGCTGATGCTTTGAGGTACTAACAATGAAATCTTTTTTTGTGATGGTACTCTATCAAAAGAAATTCGTTTTAATTACGATCTTTCTTGAAATATACTAACTTTGTAGAGCATAATAATGGAATTTGATTTAAAAGAAAATTAGGGACAAAAATTTTCTGTGCCTGTGTTCCAAATGCAAGATTGCAGATTCAGATGCAGACCAGCAAACAGGTTAATAATCTTAAATCCATATGGCAGGTGGCAAACAGCCTTATATTTATTTTGAGGTTTAAAGAGAATATTTTGCTTCCTCCAAAATGTTTCTAATGAAAAGGAATTTTTGCAGGATTTATTTTTTAGAATGGCATGTTGTTCTGATATTTCACTAAATTAATTTTGGCAAATCACAGAATTCGTTTCGCAACATTAGAATATTTTACGTAACCAATTTTTGTAAATCAGTCTTTATTGGAATAATGCGGAATCATTGTCCTTTATTAGAATATTTTGTGGAAACAATTTTGTGAATCTGTCTTAATTAAAATACCTTAAGTGTACAAATTTTCACAAGTTCAAAAAATTTGCATTTTGCAAGGATTTTTTTCACAAATTTAGGTTTTTCGAAATCTTCACAAGGATTTACTTTTGCGGATTTAGTGTTGTAGAATTTTGTCGATGATTTATTTCTGCGGAACAGACAATACGGTGTTGCATAAAAGTCAAAAGGATCTAAAATATTCAAAATAAGGTTCTTTGCATTTGCAACATCCATTGAAAATAGGAATATTTCACGATAGTTTTTATTTTCGCAAATTTACAATTTTTGAAAATTTCGCGAGAATTTTGTTTGGAAATATTTCATGTGGATTGAATTTTGCGAATATGGGCAAAAGCTGCAAATTTTGCCAAAATTTTCACCAAAATCGCAGAATCAATTTTTGGGAATGGGTCTTGACTGGAATATTTTGCAAAATCATTTTTTGTGACAGTCTTTATTGAAAATATTTGTGGCATCAATTTTTGTCGGTTGGTCTTTATTAGAATATTTTACGGAATCATTTTTGCGAATCGTCCTTTATTAGAATATTATTGGAATATTTCACGAAACTAATTTTTACAAATCCAATCAGACATTATTGGAATTCACAGAACCAATTTTGTCGAATCAGTCTTTATGGGAATATTTCAGGGAACTATTTTATTTTGCAAATCGCATATGGTGTAAAGGTCAGAAAAAATAAGTTCCACAAAAAATTTCTCTCCGAAAATTTCTTCCGCGAATTTTAGTGATTAGATTTCAGCATGTGCAACATAATTCTGTTTTACTACAAAGAAGGGTGTTCATAATTGACACTTTTTCAAGGATAAGTTAAGATGTTTGAGAAAACATTTTAAGCTATCAAATGTTTAAGTCATAGATTTATTTTTACTGCTCAAGAATAAAAACATTTTTGTATATATAAAAATTATATGTTTGATCAGCTTGATTAGCTCAAATCTTGTTCAGCAATATTCTATTACAAGTCTTTTTGATGAACAGAAAAACTCTTTCTATTCCATTAATCAATTTCTATATACTACAAATTATACTATCTGAACTGATGTAAATATAGATAGAAAAACGTTTTTGTGCAGAAAGTACAGAGTCTCGTAATAGGAAAGGAAACTCATCGATTCTTGCCACACATTTTCCAATATGCAACTTTCTACTGTGTTTTATCAATCAAATTTCCAAAAGTACCAACTGTTTTTACACAAGACAAGAATATGGTAAATGCAGTATCACCCAAAGGATGCTCATATAAAAAATAATAATTTTTTTTTAAAAAAAAAAGTAAAAATAAATATAATAGGAAAAACTGCGTTCATTCAGTTCAGATTTTTGAGAAAAAGTTCAAAGTAGCTGGATAAAGTATTTTAAAACTGGAGCCAAAGTAGCAAATTTAAGGCCCTGATATCAGAGAAAAAGTGCTAGCATATTATCAATCTATATATAAAGGCTACTGTACTGGCACTCTGCACTGGTAGCCAGCTAGGTAAAATTTATACTGTTAGAAACAATTTTGTATATTTACAACATACAATAATAGTCTACCTCCTGGTCTTCTATGAAGCATCCTCTATTGATATGCAGGATGAATTCAGCCTTCTACCTATCTTTATCTTTTTTGTAGCTACCTCAGCCTTACCCCGAGTTTTCTATTTGCTAGCTGGCTATACTTGATCTGCAAATGAAATAAAGCTGTGAATAAAAAAAGTAATCTTTCTGACAATGTTCTGAATAACTTGTAATAGTTAAACTTCTTTTTATTAATGAAGAAGCTACATTAGGGACTCTAACAAATAAGCATGGAATACTTTAATTCCCAGATATTCATATTGACCTTCTCGGATCATCTGCTTGTCTGCCATTTTTATCTGCAAACTGTGACCTCAAGTTTGAAACTGGAGGCGTGGGATGAAATGGCCTGTTATGGAGTACGCCTTGTTTAGATCCTAACAATATGACTTGCATATATTCGACACTAAAATTTATTGAGAATCAGGCATTTAATCTTTCCATCATACACTCGTCATTACTTTAGATCAGCCACTTTGGCTAAAAGCATTTGAAATAATTAAAGCCAAGACATTAAATATTGTTTGCATGTTGGATGGCTTCCACTTGATGACGAGCTTCCTATGTAGCATTGGCAACGTAATGAAAGGGAGTGGGCTTGAAGAAGCAATTGGACAGATTTACGCTGACAATTCTGTAACACACATGATATCTGGAAAAGCTGTTTCTAGAGCTCTAGGAGCAGATTTTTTGGTTGAATCAATGCTGATATCGAAATTAATAAAGCCCTTGATTACTGGAAGAAATGAAGACCAGAGGGACCCAGAGGAGGAAGCCAAAAATGAAGAGGAATTCGTATTTAGAGAATATGATGTTAGTGTTGGGAGCCAGGCTACTGGTGGAATTGTAAGGCTTAATGTAGAAGGTGCTTTCATAATCAATCGCAACGAAAGTGTGGAAAATGTGGACAAGGGAGAGAATGCTGATGTTGAAAATGCAAATGTACAGTTCACTGATTTGAAAAAAAACATCTTCAAAACGTCAAAAAGAACAATTCGTTTCAACTCGATATGGATAACTATCCAGCTCTTTCAAAGTTAGAGAACTTTTTTAATGAGAAGAAAGTAGAACTCCGAAAATCGTCACGCACAGCTTGCCTCTGGTTGCAGTATCTTCAATATATTCAGGTTGTGAAAAATTTTATTCGTGCTGAGTGAACAGGCAATTTGACTTTGTATATTGAATCACTTAGTAAGACGCTTAATCTTTTTGCTGCTACCGCTCACATCAATTATGCCAATAGCACAAGGTTGCATCTTCAAAACATGTTACATCTTCACGATACCAATCCCTGGTTACACCAACAAAATCAAGCAATGACGGTTTAACCTGTGGAAGAGGAGTTAATGAATCAACACAACAATTGTGGCTAGGCAGTATGCACAGGTTTGCTGACATTCATAATGCGATGAGTGGGTTGACTGGTGCATATAGAGCGACCAGTGAGCAGCATCTTGGGTTGTCACAAAGCCAAATGACTCGTGATAGCAAAGACCTAGCTAAATTGAAAGAATGGTTTGATTTGCCTGAACCATTTGATCAAAATGAACCTCTACTCAAAAGTCTTACAAGCCTCTACGAAACGTGAGCCAAAATGCTTTACACAAGACATATAAATATGGTGTCATCAAGAACTGCAGTTGATCCTGAAAACCTCTCACCGACAGAACGAGCTACATATTTTCATGCTTTGAGGGTGCATTTGCAAGTGTCTCAATGGAAACATCTGGAGCTTGATATTCTTAATCCAAAAGATTGGGGTTGGAAAGAAGTAAATGATATTATTGAACCCATCAAGACCGATCTAGAGTCAGCACCTGAATGGCTTCTACAGTTTTTCTTCACCTGAAAGACAACTACAAAACGACCATGCGGAAGTGGGGCTTGTTAGTGCCGGAAAAATAGCCTATCTTGTGTTGTAGCATGGGGAGAATGTCATGAAGAAGGGTGCGAAAATGCAGCAGAAGTTCAAACAGATATTGAGTTCGAAAACGACACATTAGAATGCGAAAGGAACCTTTTTCGATATATTAGCAAATCTTTAAACATTCTATTTGGTTATTTATATATCTTTTTAATTTGTAGCTAAATTCTGTGATTCTGTTTCTTTTTTATGCTACTTTTAACGATAATGAGGTTAAGAATCATGTATGTTGATACATAATTCAAGTGCATTCGATTCTGATAGTCAAACTTGGAAATTCGCATGTTGCATGTTTTTGGTCTGCAAATTAGCCATTTCAACCATTTTACAAAAGTCTCTGAAACATTCCCTGAAAAGTAATGTTCATGTTTAAGAGTTTTAGGGTGCTTTTTATTGTACAAAAAGTAGATATTACAATATATCATACTATATTTTATTTGACACTTTTGTCTTTGTGTGTAGAATGTTTATTTTATCATCTGTAAGTTTCATGATCTGGTCTTTGAAATAAATAATCTGGTGTGTAAATTATATGTTTTGCTCTGCTGATTATTTAAGAGGATTTTCAATAACATGCCTGTTTATTCTGACTGAAAAATCTTACAGACAACAAATTGCGTTCTGTTGATAATAGTGCGAGGCCACAATTAGTTTTCAACTTTCTGATTGTTTTTTCCAATTTTGTTACAACACCCCCTATAGTCTTTGAGCTGTTTAAAATTTTGCCCAAACGTACATGTTTGAGGCTTTTAGTACGTTTTTCTACATAAAATTTAGCTTCTAACAGTACCAAATATGTTTGTGCCCTATTTTATTCAAGGTTTGACTTATTTTTGGTCTAATTCGCTCAGACTATAGGGCATAATGATGGATAACTAAAAGGTGTTTATGGTGCTGTTTGCTCTTTCAGCCTGTTGAACATGGCTTCCCGTTTTGGAGAATACTTAATTAATTTATTTAACTCAAAATATGTATCTCAACTATCCCATATTAGCTTCACATTTTTCACTACATCTGCAACAGCCAACTGGAGACAATCGCCATAACAATGGGTTAGCAACGCTCTTGGTTCAACTTCTTAATGCGTGTAGCAACTACAGACCTAGCTCCAACCAGGTGCATAGTGCATAGTGCAAAAGTTTCTTTGTATTTTCAATTCGCAAACCTTTCTTCCAATGAACGTTTCTCACATTAAAGTAACTTGGATTTTTTGCAAAAAAAGTCATGAGTTGAATGAAACCAAATTTCAAAGTTTATTCCTTCAACAAGTGCTTCCCTCCCTCTCCTCTCGTCTTTCTTCGAGGTTGTTCTTTTGACGTTCTTTTAAAGAACGTCAAAAGCTGTCCCTCCTGTCCAGAAAATGAATATATTTTATGGGCGGAAAATGACAGATGAACCATATGAAGGTGACAACCCAACTTCTGTAACTCGACGTATTTGCCTTTTCAATAAATTAGAAAATCTAGGCAGAATGTGAATACTTTTTGAGCAAACAGAATAGGGGGACAGGGTAATGGACAAGAGCTTTAAAGGTGGTGTAATACCTGATAACTTGGGAGTGACCTTTGAAAACGAAAGGAATTGTATTATGGGACCTTTCGTTTGAATTATCATTGGTAAACATTTGGAAAAATTAGCACATTACATGTTTTTCAATAGTTTATATTGTTTTCAAATGTCACTCTGATGGTATCTGATCAAAGCATAAATGGAACATAGTTTTTTTCGAATATATAAAAGAGTGCGATTTGCAATAGAGAACCATTGGTCGAGAACCAAAAACTAATTCATTGTAGATTGCTTTAAGCCTTGAATACTGGTATGCTGTTTTGTGCAACAAATTATCATCAGTTTTAAATCGAAAATATTGAGTAACTTACCGAATTACATGTTGTTTTTCATAAGCATGTCATTTTTGAAAATTAGGCTCGAGTATGCTTATCGAAAAACTTTAAGAAAGCACAAATTATGCTTGTGATATGCATATTTCTATCTTTTTTGAAAGGTCTGTGGTATTAGAATTTTAGTGGTATTGATTAGGGAAGAGACTACAAGAGAAAAAAAAAAAATCATATTTTTTTTTAATATTGCTTGTCTTTTCCCCTTGAAAATAGAGATCGCAACCCATACGTCATGTTCCCATGGAAACGAATTATGGGTTCTAAACAAACATTTAGCAATGGCGTTTACTATAGGAAACCTCCTATCTTTTTTTGAAAATGAAAACAGATCCATCACAAGAGAAGAAAATCATTTTAAGTCAACTCATGTTGAATCAGTTTGTTATAAACATGACGGAATTTTACAAGGAAAAGTGCATGCAAGCATGAAAAACAAATCATACAAAGTGACAGTAGGTTGCCTCAGTTGGTTTACTACTAGCTTAACATGGCTTCAAATCATCTAGTTCGCCTTTTCAGAAGGCAGAGTATATTAATTTATTTCCTTACCTACTTTAGATACACGTTGGTGATGAAAAAACTATTAAAAAACAGAGTGTGAATGCCCCAGAGGAGATTTCAAATGCAGCTTTGTTCATCCATGCATTACACAACAGCAGTGTTACAGACACATAATGTGCATGGAAAAAAAAGACATCATCCAAAAATGAACATCAAACGGTGACACTGATATTCTCTATGGACAAAGCTGAAAACTAAAAGCCACTCAGCAGAACTCCTGATTCTGAAGATAATGAATTTTTGATAAATGCTTTGCAGCAGTATGGGCAGTTTACTGGCATTTCTTGGTTACTGTCACCTGAACCTGAAAAATTAGCAAAAATCTATTAGTTCCTGCAATAGAAGAACTTATGAATTCCCAGGAATTTGTCAGCATTATATCAGGGGAGACTCAATTAGCTTATTTTAAAGAGAGACAGAAACCTGATGAAGAAATTATTATAAATGTGGCATCCCTCACTGCAGATCAAAGAGAAAATCCGAAATGGCAACTTTTGAGGAAAGGAAGGCTGACTTCGAGTAATTTTGGCTATGTCTTACAAGCAAAGAAAGTCAGTGCTTCTCTGATCAAAATGATCAGATCTCTGATGTGATCAAAATGATCACATGGTCAGTGATCAAAATGATCAGATCTCTAATGCTTCTCTGATCAGCGCTCCTCTGATCTGTCTGGTGTGAAAGCTGTAATGTGGGGTGTTAACAAGGAAGCAGAGGGAGTAAAAACATTCGAGCTCTGCAAAAGTGCCACTGTAAAGGAAACTGGGATTTGGCTGAGTAAATCAGGTCTTCTAGGTGCCTCTCCTGATGGTTTATCAGATGACGATTACATTATTGAAATCAAATGTCCCTTTTCTCATAAGAGACTAGAGTCTGGAAGAATCTCTTCGAGATAAGTCATTTTACCATTATCAAGAAGATCAGCAAATAAAAATCAAGAAAAACCATGTTTATTGGCATCAAGTTCAGGGACAATTATATTTACCGAGGTGCTCTTTATGTTATTTTGTTGTATGGACAAGAAATTGGACATGTATATTGGAAATTTTGAAAGATCCAGAATTGCGATCAAACTTGAAGATTCTTGAAAACTTTTATTTTAAGGAAATGTATCCAAGAATGTTAAATTGGGAATTGTAAAAAAGTATATTTTAGTGTATGCATTATTATACGTTAAAATTAGCCAATTTCAAAACTAGACAATTTTTAACTACCACAATGTCTGCATTTACAAAATAGTTTTAACCCTGAAAGACTAGGCTTCTAAACCCTTTTTTGGTCCCATGCCAAATCACAACCACCCATCCCCCAACTGATGACCTCATCACTACTTATAAAAAACCAGTTTTTAAGAAACTTTTAACTAGACTTAAACACACAAAAAATTAAGAATGTTTTTGGACTAGCAAATATTTCTACCGTAAGAATAGTTGAGAAACTTTTTTGCAGACAATTACTTCCATGCTGTCGATAGAGGGTAATTTAGGTTTATTTAACTCATATAATACTTTCCATTATTTGAGTTGCGCAGACTTACTAGACTTACTTCTTTATTTCAATAAAATTTTGTGGTATGAAAATTTTGCTGTTTCACGGCCAGAAAGAAAAAAACGATGAAATTACAATTAAATGTTTTTTACCAGATGCCATTCATAAAAGTTAGTTTTGCAAAATAATCCAAAAACGTCTGATTTACAAAAATTGATTTTGGATAAGACTGCCCTTCGTCAAAATAAATTCTGATAAATCAAAGCGGTATGGCGTGAATGAATTAGGCAAAAACAAATTTTGCGAAATTCCCATTTTTCGGACCTTGAATCTGGGAATATAAATTACAAGGAAAATCTTTCTCGCAAAACAAATTTTTCACTAGGGTAAATAAACAATGCCTCAATTTTTTGTCTAAAATCCCAATTCTATGTCCAAAAAAATTGAAAATTTACATGCTGCAAAGTTAAAATGCCGCAAAATTATTCATTTTGATCAAAACTTGAAATTAAAACATAGAACATTTTGCAGTTCTGCTTGAACTGCCAAATAAAAATGCCATAAAATACAATTTTGCCCCACAAAACACAAAGTTAAAATCCTTGATAAATTTATACCTTGCAAAATTTTCTTGCAACAAAGTTTATACCAATAATATGACGAACTGTTATTTTTGTTTACCAAAACTTAAGATACTTCCAAAAAAACATATGGTATCAAGCAAATTTTCAAAATTGTAGTTTCATAAGAAAAGAAAGTTTAGGTCCCCTATGTGGTGATTGATTTCTGATGAAATAATGAAAAAAGAAACATGCTAATTCAGTTTTAAATAAAAGATTTTCTTGAAAAACCAAAAGGTTTATCAATAAAAGAAAGTACATAAATAAACATAACAAAATCTAACACTTAAACAGCTTTTTATAACCTAAAAAATATAATTATCACTCTGTAATATGAAAATCAAAACTTTCACAACATTCTTTGGTTGCAGATTCACCAATGCTGCACAGAGTTGCATTATTTTATTAGCGTGAGTTCTTAAAAAATTTGGTATGAAATTCAAGATTTTAAAATCTTTTAAACATGCATTAGGCTCTTTCGACATGAATTCTGGATGTTGCAATTCTTCTTGTAAGCTTAATTTCACTCTCTGTTAATTTTCCATGTTCCAAAAAGGGTGGAATATCAACTGATACACCTGTTGAAACAATATCTTGAATTAAAAAACCCTTGTCTGCTAATATCATATCACTGTCTGATCCTGGATAAAGATCACATACAAATGTTATAACAGCATTCGTTGCAACCCCAATGAGGATTTTAAATGAATTCATTCTCCTATAAGATGAATGAGTAACGTTCTGCTGACTCATAAGTGATGGTTTGGCCACTTCAATGTCAGTACAGTCAATAACTATCCTGCAATTACTAAACTGATTAAAAGATTTTGGAGAGCATAAGGCATTTTTTTGTCGAGATGGTATGCGTGTCATGATATTCTTGAACAACAGCTCAAGTAAAACATATATAAAAGTTTTGATGATATTTGACACTGTTGCAGGACTGCATGAAAAGAGTTGTGCCAGATGTAAATTTGTGTAATTTTGTTTTAGTTTCATAAGGGTTAAAAATATCTGGTCATCAAATGCAATGGATTCAACTTTTCATCCAGCATAATACTGCATTTAGTCTTTAAATCGCTTGGCATACGACACAACAATAGTAAAAATATCTTTTCTTGGCAGTCCTGTTTTCATTCGAATAATGTTTTCTTCTAAACTCTCAGCTGAATAATGAAAGTCTCTGTATTTCAAGGCATTGTTAGCTTCCTCAAGTGCTTTTTTTAACTGTTGATTTTCAGCAGACAAAATGACTTTAGTTGGACTCAATTTGACTTGCTGCTGAACTGGGTTCTGTTGGATATTGTTGTTCTCGTCTCTCTTTTTCTTTTCGTTTTCTAAATACTCTTGCACAAAATCATGAACATTTACACAATTATCATCTTTACTTTGATTGTTTCCCTGCTTCTTTCTCCTCCTTGGGGTATTTTCATAGTGGAATAACTTAGCTTCATTATACTTAAATATTTCTGGACCATTTGATTTTTCAGCATCATGAAAATGACAACTACAAACTCTTGAGTATTTTGTTGGTTCTTTGTCCTTTCTCCGACAAATGAAAATTGAAATAAAGAACTATGTTTAGTAACTTGATCATTGTTGAGGATCTGATGTTTGAAAATGAAAAAGAAATAAACGCCTTACCTTAGCAGCTTCACCCATCTGTTGTATTCTTTCACTTTCTTAACACTGCTTGGGAAAGCGAAAAAAACGTCAAGATTTGCTTTCTGATTGATGATGACAACAGGGGGCAAATCAACAGACTGACATATTAAGAGCCACCCTCGCTGTATGAGGATGTCAGTGATTACGTTTTGTTTAGAACCGAAAATTCGTAACTGTGACAACATGACGTCACACATTGCAACTCTATATTGCCTTTTTCACAATTCATAGAATTAAAAGGTTTAACATATAGTTAGATCAAGGCTTAATAGTATGCTTAGTATATGCTAAAATTTTGACTAAACATGAGCCTGTGTATGCTTAGAAACGTTATGCTTGTATGAAGAAAAATGAAAAACAATAAGAATTTAGCCCAACAACGGTCAGATGAAAAGAAAATTCGACTCGGAGATCTGATGAAAAAACTTGTAACCATTTCAATACTCACCGACCAAAATTTTTGACACTGAATTCCAACTTTTAATTTTGATTCGACCATTGTTAATTGACGAAGAATGATTGAAAACGTTTAAGTTACAGTAACGAAATCTCCCACTCTTTGCTACCGTGTCACTGGAGAGGACCCATGCAAAGCAATATTCCTTGTCGCTGGTGATTTTTACAAATTATTTTCTTCAATATATTTTGGATTGAACATATTCTTAGAAGACAAAGGAATAAGGACGACATAGGTCAGTTACTAACCAAATATTCTCATCGCTGTCATAAAACATCGCATTTCTCTTGATGTTTGTGGGATATAACAATAAATGATGGAACAAACCAATATCGACTGTGGAGTACCCATTGTAGATGCATTTGTTGTTGCAATGTTGAAAACATGCAACTTTAACATCTGGACACTTTGAACCATCTTCAATTAAAAACATCAAAACAATTTTGGATTTCAACAAAGCTAAAACGTTCTCCTTTTCGAAACAAAGTTCCACCAAATCCAATATTTGGAAAAAACAGACCTCTCTAAACAGAAACTGCGTCATCGAATGAGCTGTTAAAACGAGCCTGAAATAATTCTTTATTTGTGCTGTTCAATAGCTTCTTGTTTCTCTCTGAGCCAACTAAGATTGCAGCTTTTCAATTATTCTGCTGTTTAGAGAGAGTTTTTACTGACTCAATACTCCTTGTAGAAACCTGAAGTGTCGAGAAAAGAAAGATAAAGTTCATAGTCACATTTGTTGAAATTCATGCTAAACAGTAAGTAAAATTTGAACAAAAAGTGTATTAAATGCAGCCTATTTCTTGAGATCTTAGTAAGATTCTTTTTCCTTAAGGTTTCTTACACCTTATATGCCTAGAGGATTACTGTATTATTGATTTTGTTTATAAAAAAGGTTTTGTTTGTAGACATTGCAGTGTTAACATCAACACCAATGTTTTTCAACAAATGTAAAGGTGAAGGTGTACAATGAATAAATTCATCAATCATTTTTATTACATCATTTATCATTGCGCTGCATTGAGTAGTATGGGAAAGTAGTATATATCAGTATATTTGTACCATTTGAAAAGTAGTAGGTACTATTCCCAAACTCTCAATCTAAAGCAATCTAACAATTTAACTTGATCTTTACTAAAGCCATTATACTCCTTGATATTAGATCTTAGTGTTAGTGCACTTAGATTTCTTCAGATATTCTTAGTTTTATTTATACACTGAAAGACCATTCCCTTTTTGTACTCATTTTGTATGCAACCTTTTTACAACATTAACTCAAATTTTTTAAAAGCTGTTTGTCAGTCTTTTATACTTCAATTATTAAATAAAATTTACATGACTTGTCTCCATTATACTTCTTTGTATGTTCTTAAAGTTCTTTATATATCTCTATGTAATGTTTGCTATTGGCTAATTAATTTTTTTACATATTAACAAGGAACCTTGGAGAAATTTGGAGATTTCGGAGGGTGGTGTCTGTATTATGTACGACCGAAATCAGTCAATACATTATGTACTAACTGCAAAAGGGTTGTGGTTTTTACCTAGAATCACTAAAAGCTAGAAAGTACACATGGTGTCGCGTATTTAGTGAATGCCCCCAGGTTTAATGTAAATCAATTTTTGAAAGCAGTGCTAAATTGTGGCTCGGCAAAATGACATTGACTTGACGTTTAGCATACTAATGTTTTACATAAACCATAGTTTTCAGAAGAAACTGAACTATACGTTTTAATACCTCCAAGCTAACTTTTGTTTATAGCTTCCCTATAACTTCTGGAACGCCCACGAAAAATGTCACATCTTGCCCACGAGGAGAAAATCACTATTTTGGCCCAATTTTTCACATGCGGTTTTGACGCTATGGGCTTTGTTATGCACACATAAACTACCGCCTAAGTTAAAATCACCACTACTCAACGAAATCTAATGAAACTTGGCACAAATGTAAAACATCATAAGTAGTTTTGAAAAAAAAGTTGACTCAATTTGACCACGTGATTAGGTCATGACCTCATCAAATATACTGAGAATTGACCTAATTTCTAATTTTTTAAGGCATTTTTGCCTTGCCAGTAAACAGACTTCTATAACCATTCATTTCATAAAAATTGGTGATGTTGAGTAGAATTATGTAATTTTTCCATAAAAAAAAACAAAAGAAGCAATTCCTTTGGGACGTTTGGCCACACTGGATGATTTTCCAAGAGATTAATTTTTGTAGTAATTTTAAATAAAAACGTAATTTGACGTGTTCTTTATGAATCAAGTCAAAATTACTAAGGTTAGTGTATGGTCTTGAAACGAGCACTTCAAATTAGTTTGATGGCTTACTACAAACCTGAAAAGTGATGACGTAATCAAAATATATTAGCCTGGCACCCAGAGCTGTAGCTCTGCCAAAGGTATTTTTGAAAATTATTGGCTGGAGGTAAGAACTTTTAAATAAGGCAAAACGCCTGAATTTTGAAGTATTTTCATTATGTGAAAAACAGTATAGAAACCATTCTATCCGGGGACGTGTGATGGTTCCTAGAAAGTAAAAGGGCCAAAAATGATCGTCCCTTATCTAAAATCTAATGAGTTTAACATCGGCGGGAATCAGAATTGCTTTTCTAATTTTAAGTCTTTGAGCTGAAACAATGGTGTGATTTCAAGAACTCGTTCCCAGCAATCCTTCCTCTATCTCACCACTCCTTCAGCTGTCCATGACAGCACTAAATGTTATTGAAGCCGATTGTATTTTAAGTCTTTGTAGTTGTTTTGTTATTAGTATTAGATATTAGTTATCGTTTTTAGCTTTTTTAGGTTTGTCTTGCTTGATTGTCTTGTCTTGTCTTTTTCAATATTAGAGCTATAGTCTCACCTGACATTCTAAAGCATGTGACTTTTTCTATAATGCATAATCCTATTCATAATCCTATCTACTCTGAGATAGAGGGATTATTGAATTTGAATTTTGCTGATTACTTCTTGGATTAGTTGCCAGAAAAGCAATGTGATACTTTCTGTAATATTCTTTCGCTTATCTTCGCTATTACTCCACACGTTTTCTCTCAAAAAAGTAGAAGATTTGCCCGTCTTAATGAATAGATTATATCCATGTAGGCATTTTACTTTTTACTTTCTCTTTTCAGTAAGTAGATCAGAACTTTACTTGCACTCAATGTACCTGTAATTGTTTTTAATTGTTATTGTCAATGCTTACTATAGTAAGTCTTGGTTATTGTTTATCACGGCCAGTGTTCCATTATTTAAAACTTTCTTACTCTCCTGAATGACTCGCGTAAATTGACAAATGGTGTCTGAAATATTTAAAATTTTGGTGAGTTCTCTCACCATCATTACAGTTGACTCTCATTTTCTTAAGCACCCACTATCTCACACGTTCACTATCCAGATAACAAGCGTCAGTCGACCTTACATTCAAAGTAAATTCCTGTCTCATCAACACTTGTAAAGACTAAAATACATTTGATCATTTTGAACTTTTCAAAATTGCTAAATTTTTTAAAGATCTTGGAATTGTGTTGGAGTTATATATCAAAAAATTCTTTGTTTTGATCACGATAATGTCATCCCAAAATTTTGCAGATTTTTGGAAAGAAATTTTTTACTAGTACTTCAGGGTTCATAGCATCCTGGAATGTCAGGAAAAGTCAGGGAATCTTTTTCCCCCAATTCATTTGGTCAGGGAAAGTCAGGGAATTTTTTTTAGGGATGTGATTATTATGGCTTTTCTGCCAGGTTTCCTTACAGTATGATTTACATTATTTGACTCTCATTTCAGTTAACTTTTAATTGCTGTTTTGTTTTATTTTCATATTTTCACTTCTTTCCTTATAGTATAGTAACTATTTACGTATTTTTTGCCTTTAACAAGGTTGATTCTGCATCATGATGCAAATATATTCATCTCCTTCTCCAAAAAAGTCATGGAAAATTGTGTCATTTTGTTATATTTTTCAGGGAAAATAATGTCTTTTTTCCCCCCTGGAAATCAGGGAAAGTCAGGGAATTATTTATGTAGTGAGTGCTACGAACCCTGTACTTTTCTAATGACAAGTTCGGATCGCAATGAAATTTTCTTTACATTGAGATGGTTAGAAAGGTTTAACTCCGAAGACATTTTTCAAAAATGATATACATGATTTGACAAGGATTAATAGGGACATAAAGATTGCACTTTCCAGTAATCAGACCTTTTCATATTTTTTTCGGTGTTGCACTCTATATCTGATAAATATATGCGAAAGAATTAAGTTGTCATTTTTTTTGGTTAGGTTATATATGGCACAAGAAACAATTTAAATTTAGCCATTGCTGGAAATTGTGATATCATGTCGTCAACAGTTATCAATAAATTTCTATTGTGAAAAGTATTAAACCTGTTTTACATTTGTGCCTAGTTTCAATTGATTTGGTTGAGTATTTCAGATTCTAAAGAAACAGGGTAGTTGCTATGACGTTAAAATCTACACTCACCTCCATCCCCCGTCTCCCCTAAAGAAAAAAAAAGATTAGAAATTTTTCTTTGTAACTTTTTCCAACTTCTTAAGACGGGGGGGGGGCAAAACCCCCCCCCCACCACCACCAAAACTTGCCGTCTAGAAGGTCTTCTGCAATAAAACTTCGGTCATTTATAAAACAACTTACTAACATTCCATTTTGCCCAAAATGAGCATCATATCACGTGATTAAGTGATGACATCATCATTTTCCTAAAATGTCTATTTTGATCAATCATGTGCTTCTTGATAAAAATCCTTGTATAGAAGCCGAAAAAAAGGTCGAAATTGACTAAATTTGATAAGTTACAACTAAATTCAGGAATATTTACCAATTCCAAAGAAGAAAAATTTTAATTTTTTTTGAGAAATATTTTTTTTTTTGGCCTGGACCAAATCATACCCTTTAGTGATGACGTCATCATTTTTTCCAAATTTTTTTTGGCTAAATTGTTGGCAAATAAATTTTGTTAAAAGCCTCAAAAGATTTTTACCTTAGCGTTTGTAGT
>JANSTP010275580.1:0-10051 GCA_025330745.1 Cladonema radiatum | reverse complement strand
CGAGGCCTCACATTTATCTTTGAAATTAATAATTCTAAGAGCATGTTTTTGTCGGTTGAAGAGTATTTCTAACTTAGGGAGGCTATATAAGGGGAGGGGGCTATAAAAAAAATTCAGGCAGAAAAAATATTTAGGTACATCCCTCAAGAAGAATGTGCTCAGAACCTTTCTACGAATTTCAATTCTAAGTTTTAAACTCGAATAAACTGCTGTGTTGTTTTTTATTTTTGCAGGGCTGTTATAAACTCACATCCATCCACACCTACCCACACCCAGCCAAAAAATGTTACATCCACCAATACCCAGCCAAAAAATATCACACCCAACCAAAACAAAAATACTGTTGCTCAAAAATACTAATTTTATTGCTTTCTCACACACGTATGTTTAGGAGACCGTCAAGACAATTTTCCTAACTTTTATAATGATGTCAGCGTATATTTTAAGTGTATCCTAATCTTACCAATGCTTCAGTCTTTTGGTTCCAATTGTCAATAATATTATAAATTTTGCAGTTGCTCATCAATTTAGTAGTTCTTTTAGTTGAAACAGTGATTTTTTTTTCGCCTTTGGGGATTACTAAATCTGTTTGGGTGACAGGTATTCGGCTTTTTCAACATTTTTTCCAAAGAAACTCTTCAAGGATTTGTCTTTTACGATTTATTTCACAAACGTCTCACGGGAGTTAGTGAGAACGGGCTTTGTCTATCCGTCTTTTTCCTGTCTTTACTTTTCATTCACCACCCTTTCCATTTCACCATCCTTTGGTATTTATTTTTTTTGTTTGCAGCTCCTTTAAATACTTTTCACATTCACCACTCGTTTTCCATCGATATTCATCCTTTTTTACACATATTTTACTCGTTTACCACCCGCTTTTAACCCGTTTTTACACGTTTCCATTCGTTTTCCACTCGTTTATCATTCATTTTTATTCGTTTACATTCGCTTACATTCGTTTATGTGGCGTTTAACGTGTACGAATAAGTTTCTTATCGAAAATTGAATGCATTTCCTTCGTTCTAAAAGTTTGTAAATTTTTGGCGTGTCCAGTTCTAAGTTTCTTATAAGCCAGTTTCTTATATAAAAGTGTAGTAGCCAGAAGTTTGAAGCATGGTTCCAAATTTTGCTGCTTTTTGACCCAAAAAACTTAAAAAATTAAAATAATTCAAAGTTTTTGCTCGTATTCTTGGGTTTTTAGTCTAATTTGGCTGTTTCATCATTAACTAAATATCTATCATGGGACAATTTTGGACAGTTTTTGATGACGTCATCAAATTTTCATTTTTCTCGACTGAGCATGCCTAAAATTGTCAATTAGCATGCTATTTGATGACGTCAACTTTGATACTTTTTAAAAGTTCACATATTGTTTTACAATTATGCCTCCCCACCCACCGTTTTACAGAAATAGCCCAATCGAAATTAGATTAGATTAATAGATTTATTCCAATATTTTGGAGGGCCTTTGATGACGGCTTGAGATTATAATTGTAGATGAAAACTCCACGACTAATATATAACAGGTTCCTACTGACAACGATGCTCATGTCTGACGAATCCAGGGGGAGGAGGGGCATGCCCCACTTTTTTCAGAATAAAATTTTTTTATGCTAGGAAAAATTAATTGCGGTAAGTTTGTCACTGGAAGTTTTGTCACCGGAACTTCTGCCACCGTAATTTTGCCACTAACATATTTTGCAGAATAAAGGTAGAATAAGCGTTAACATGTTTTCAACATACCAAACAAGCTTAGACTAAATTTTTTGATCAATTCAGATAAACTGATTTGATCTTTTCTGTCTAGAAATGATTAGGTTTCTCAGCTCTTCCTAATCCCGAATTGCTGATGACGTCATGCGAAGTGCTGAAAAGATACAAATTTCCTTGGTTTATTGCTACAAAAAACCAGCTAGAGACTAGTCTAATGTTGATCTTGCTCTCTATAGGGAATAAGCTAGAAACTATTGCTTTTCCATACAGATGATAATTTCTGCAAACAGAAATTTTTCGAACCTGCTGTTTGCTGAATTGCGATTGGGGGGATATATCTTTTTATATATCAAAAAATTTTTGATTTTTATGATATTCCTAAAATATTTATAAATTCTGTTTGGGGATTCGAGAATGGATTAAAGGTAGTCTAATAAGTGTAGTAAGCCATGGCTCTATTCAAAGACATCAATCTTAACGGAGTAAAAGTCCTATTTACCCAAAATCTTAAAGCAATTTCCGAAAACCAAATGGCCAATTAATTTAGCCCTTAGTTAACATATCCAAGATTGATATTATAATTTATAAAAGTTGCTGGATCTGTTCAAGAGTTGCATTTCAGCTATGATAACAAAGAGTGGCGAAATTTTCCAGTGGAAAACTTACTGAGCACCAAGAAAAATAGGCTTCTTAAGATTTTTATGCTTACATTGTTTCTCATGTTTCATGCTATCTATATTTTCCACGTTTCCCTTGTTTTGAATGCCTGCTCCTTTCCGTATGATTTTTTTCCTCCATTCGTTTCCTATCCTACTTTGCCTGTGTTGCTTATGTTTACTACATTTCATATGTTTCCCAGTATGTTTCATATATTTTATATTTGCTTTGTTCCATATGCTCTCTGCTATACGTTTCTTATGCTTCCTACATTTCTGATGTTTCTATCATTTTTTTACGTTTCCTGTTCCTTAGTTATCTTGTTCCTATGCCTATCACGTTTCTTATATTTTTTGTGTATCCTGAGGCTTTGCATGTTTTCTGATGATACTTATCATTTTTAAGGTTAAGCTCAAAAGAAGCTCTACCAAGTGTCCCAAGAAACGTACACTGAGACTTTATAAGAGAAAATTTTGAAGAACTGTTAGAAACCATCCCGGAACTTTAAATCCACAAGAAACTCCGAAGATTCTTCTTTCTTTAGATAATTGCTAATTGGAATTTACAGCACATACGTTTGTTTTTTAAAAAGTATAATATAATCTAAGAGAAATTTACATAATGGCGGATCAAAATTCTCAATAACAGACCATTTCCGACATGTGACAAACTATCTTTAAAAATTTTCGAAAATAATTTAACTTTCTAGGCACTTGTTTTGCTATGCAGTAATTTTTTTTAATATCGAACTTTTTAGATTCTGGCATTTAAGAACTCCAAGTACTATATAACAATTAACTGATCTAGTTTTTTAGATCCTTCAACGAAGGTTTAAAAATTGTTTCGAGGTAAACATTGTCGTATCGATTCATAATTACTCCAAAATCACCATTTGAAACGACGGGTATATTAAGCCAATCGCCAAATATGTTTTGTTGTCAATAGTGCCTCAACCATATCCATCTTGCGGGATTATGCCTTGCAACATCATGAAAATAAAAATTATCTCGGAACATTTTTTTGGTAGCCACGCCAATTTTCCCCGTGGGCATATTGAGCCTATTTTTGACAATTTTTTCGAAATCAAATGTCCGAAATTTGCCAAACCTTTTTTCCATTCAGTTCAAATTGGCACTAAAGCATTTTTCCCAAAAAATTCAATTTTTGCGTTACCTCGCAATGAAAAACGATGACCCCATCAAATTTAAGGGACCTAAGATTTTATGAGCAAACCTAAACGTAGATGTTAAGTTGTTCTAGCATCATATACTATAGTCTCTTGGACAAGGCTTCACTAGTTCAAGAGATATCGAGATGGGGTGGGGCAGGAGGGGATTGGGTGACTCTAGACTTGAGAAATTTCGAAAGCCCAGTCTGGATAAAGTTGATTTGGTCTTAATTCTGCTGATAAGTTGGTTTTCGCAAGAGAAGATACAGACTAGACCAAGTCATTCTTACAAAGTTTATTCTAAACGCAAAGTTTTTTTCCCAACCCGCTATCAAAAATTGACCAGAACTTGTCTATAGATAATGCGGCTTTCACGTCAATTTGCATTTTTAAGAAAAGTGTCAAGAACATTTCCAAATCAACTTTCCTAACGCTATTGTACATGGGCACCGAAAGGAAGCAAAGTTGTTACCCTCTCCCCCATCTAACTCAAAAACTACAAAAGGAAATTGCATGAAACTTACAGCAAATATTAACCTACTATTGCCATTCACATTAGTATATGAAATAAGCAATTTAATTGGAAATTGGTCAAAATGCCAAGGAGTGGAAGTAGATTCTAAGTGTCAGAACACAGGTTTTATTATAAAAGTTTCCTCTCAAAAAGGGTTGCCCGGTCACAAAAACGGATTAGATTGCTATCAGATCACGGGGTTGGTATCCAAAGATGTTTTTTGTTACAACATTCCCTGCAAGATAGTATACAAAGCCAAAGCCTCAAAGTTTTAGGTAATTCGTATTTGCAGTCCCCCCATGTACAATAGAGGTAAATCATTTGTCTACTAGTTTCAACCTCCTATGAGTAAATTCAGTTTTTCAAAAAGCATTATTCATAAATTTCTTGAGGGTGTGGCTACACTTTCCCACTGCTATGTCTCTAAGACAAAAAAATATTCATAAATAGGGTTGAACTTCCAGGTACTGGACTCTAGTACTGCCTTTATTTTAAACCTTAGAAAAACACAAATTTCCCTATAAAAACTTTGATAGCATTTACCTAGTTGCCAATGATAGAGTATGAGAAAAAGAAATCTGTTATGGGACTTGGGGTAGTGAAAAAAACGACGCAGTTGTACTTTGAACAGATTAAAATAAAGAGATAATTAAGTTGCAAGAATGAAAAATTAAAATTAACAATTCCAATAATAAAAAAATACTTACAATAACAATAATAATGCGTGCATACCGGTAATAAATTTTAGATAAAAAGCTATTAAATAGCAAAAAACAATAATAAAGCTAAAGATGTCGCTAATAAAAGTGGTTTCCAGTAGATAAGACGCACATAGATGTTCAACGCGAATGGAGAAAACTTCCGCTAATGTAAACCAGATTTAACCAAAAGGGTATGCTAAAAAACGAAGACAGCTAAATATGCTAGATGGAAAAGGCTGTGGGATAAACAAACCAAACTGCAAATACGATACCATATGAAAAATTGCTTGTCTCTAAAAGTGAACTTCAAAATAGAATGTCCGGGATAACCAAAATAACGTGAGAAAAAATTATTACAACTTTAATAAAAGATGGTCACATGACAACACAAAAATCTGTAATTTCAATTACAATTCCAAGCTTTAAATACTTATCTACAACAAATAACAGTATAACAACATTACAATAAATATTTAGCATGCAGTAAACATCTTGAATAAACTACCTATACGTTCTACCGAATATTCTCAAAAAGTTATAAATACACAATGAAGTTATAAATACTGTAAGTATTGAGAAACACTAGAACAGAAAGGGGGAAGCCTTGGTGGAGTAAGGGGGTAAAAAACACAATTGAAAACAGCGAAATGGAATCTAGCCTGCCCTAAAACGAAACGAAATGCATGAATAGGAGGCAAGGTAAAAGCACTAAAGAAAAAAGGAGTGCGCTACTGAACTAGACAGTGTCAAGTGCGTACACCAGGAAGCACAGCGTAAATCTAGAAAAAGGCAAATGGCTGCAGATAAACTAACAAAAAAGTAAATAAGATTAAATTACTGATATAAATACGATAAAATGGCAATAAAGAGTTATTTAAGTTATTTATTGGCAATTATATCTGTCATGCATTTCCTCTTTGAAGGCGTCCCTGTGCTCTAATTATTGGATGCTCTTGACGGATAGAAAATTATTTTATTATGCTGTGCCGTCCTCTAATAATTATTTGGGGTCGCCGTGGTGTACTGGTTAGTGCCGTTGGCTCTCACCAGAGTGCTCCGGGTTCGATTCCCCGTCCGGGCATGACAAGTTCATACGAACTTCTGGCCTAAGACGTTAAACTAACACTATCAGAAAAAAAAAAAAAAAGGAGAAAAAAGGAACAGATTACTGCAAGTTTATTAGCTCTCGGATAATTTTTTTCTTTAGAATTCTTTAGAAAAAAGAAGGTAGTTGAACTGAACGATTCTCTCATGTTTTGGCTTGTGAAATGGTATAAAAACAAGTTAGAAGCTAACCAGCGCTTGGGCTCTACAAATTTTACAGTATAGTCTATAACTTTTTTATGTTCTGAAACATTTCTTCTTCCTTCTCTCTTATTTTCATTACTTAAACAATTAATTTGCTGAAGCTAACAATCCTATTCCATAAGATTGTGTTGTCGGAATAGCGGTACGTTGAAACACCGGTCTGTCGAACTACCGGTACATCCCGTTATTTCGACAAAAATAAAAATTGTCGAAATATAGGCACGTCGAAATATAGAAACGTCGAAAGAACGGGATGACCCCAAATAAACGTGTACAAAGAGTACGATCATATACTAATATCTACTAATACATACTACATGCACCAAACTATAATAATCACATAATTTATCTATACTTTCCAAGAATGTGACTCAACTATCATGTAATATTATTAACTAGTTTCCATTTTCACAAGTTACATTATGTTTAAAGATTTGTGCCTTTGGGAATTTCTCTAATAATGTCAAATAATAGTGTATGTTGTAGGGTATAGAAAAAAGTCTGGTTTCAATAACTTTCATGAAAAAAAATCTGTACACAGACAGGTAATACTTACTGATGAAAATTCAATTTCAATAAACTACTCACATAATAATTTATTATACTTTAGTTCCAGGCCTCTTTTCATTTTGGTCTCGTATAGCTTGTTATTACCCGACCGAGCGGGCAATACAGAAATTATCGAAAATCATGCAATGTGATTGGTTCAAATTGACGTCATAGCAGGCAATATTCTTCAGTATTGCTCACTGCCAATAGCATTGTCAAAAATATAAAACTTTCGGATGTTGAAAATCAAATGTGATATTATTGCATTGTCAAAACACTTTTTCGATTTGAACTGTTCTTTGTTGTTGAAAAAACTTTACTTTTTTTTAACTTTACTATCCTATTAAATTTTGTCTCTTGAATTCTGTCAAATGTAATGTCTGGTCGAGGGCAATACTTTGACGTCGGTCAATATTTTCCGGTATTGCCCTCATGAACAGTCATTACAGGGTTAATATTTACCCAAGAAAACTTTCTCCAAACAAATGAACTCTTTTTTTTTTAAATCTTTCAAAAAATTTTCGAAATAGGAAAAAATTAGGTGGAGTTCATTATTTCCTCTGGTCTTTTACTAATAAGGCCCTCAGAATCCCTATGAGGAATAATCAATACATACGTTTGTACATGCAAACATTGTGAAGATTAATGAATCTAAATAGCTTGATTCATCATGACCTTGGATGCCTCTCCACATTCCAATTACTTGATTTGAATTTTTTATGTGTGGTTGGCAAACATAATCATCATCTGGAAAAAAATATCAACAGTCAAAGTATTCCATAGTTACAATTATAGTATTCTATATGTCCAAATTACAATATGGGCATTTACATAATTCTAAACTTAATACATAAATAGTTGATTTTTGATAATTGAAATGAAAACAAAAAGATTTGTAGTTTTTGTAAAACATTTTACAAAATTTATTTAATGTAATAATTCTCAAGAGACGTAATACACTTTTAGAATCAAGATTAAGCCATGGACAGAGAATACAATAGAGATTACCTGAGGCAATTTTATGAAAATAACCAAGATTGCATATATCAAGCATCTGAGGGTAACAAATATTCAAAATGGTTACACCATTATAATGAGATTATCAAGATGTTGCCTAAATACAGAAATGAAATATGGAAACGAGTAAAATAGATCAATAATTTTCAGTTAGGTTGCAAGAAAAACATCACTACCATTCTAAAACTTTGTTTACAGAAAATTCTGTAGAATGACAATACCTGTTGCAACATTTTTAAAACTTGAACATGATTTAAAAAGAGCTTAAAAAGACAAAATACAATTAAGACATTGTGAATTTAAGGAAAAACAACAAAAATTTAAACTAGAGACTGCTTTGCAGGCGAGCTCTCACGAAAAAATTTCTGATAAAGCTTTCATAAAAACGTTTGCATACCATATTGAGTTCATATTGAACTGATAATAAAACTGACAAACTATCAGGACGTCTCCTTTTTAAGCTTATAGTTCAAAATAAATTATTTTTTTTACTATACCATATAATGAAAAAATATAAATATTTAGTTATGTCATCAGAACTCACTGATGTTAAACATTCAATAAAATAACATCATTAGAAGCCTGAATGAAATCCATGGATCATTGTTGAGTGCTACGTGCTACTTTAAAACCTGCTTCCACTTCCAAACTTTGTTCAAAAACTAGAGGGACAGAATTCATTGAAATAATGTGAATGGCGGAGCAAAATCTTTACCACATTAAGCGGTGACATATTTTTTGTTGTTCAAGTTTTCAAAAAAAGACCATTATAGAGTGTTATGTCACTTTAAAACCTACTTCTACTTCATAACTCTGTTCAAAAACTAGACTGACACTCTAAGTCTGCACAATATGCCCTTTTGGGGTATATTTTTAATGACTTTTTCATTTCATGATCAATATAATGTAATAAATAATCTTTTTTAAATGAGTTCAAGACTTATTGTCTCTCCATCTAGCTAGCTAGCTAGCTAGCTACCTAAAATCTTGGAAAAATGATGAGATATCTAGCTAGCTAACAATATTTATAAGTATATATCTAAAATGAGGAAGCTAGCTAGTACCTAGCTAAACCTAAAACACCTATTAGAGACTAGCTAGGAATCTTAAAGACACCTTATTTGTTTTGATAAACCAAGAAATCTTTCCAAGGCAATCAAGACCAACAACTTGCCAGCCTTTTTAAAAACAGAGTCAAACAAAAATTAACAAAATCTTCTCAATTTTCCTGCCTGATAATCTCCAAAAGCTCATGCAATAAAGAAAATTACAAATCAAAACTCCATAAGCATAAATAAAAGCTCACAGCTCTTGTTAAACCTCCTAAAATACTGTGAAAAGAGATCTGTTATTTTCAACGTGGCGAGTGAGTAATTAAAAATTTTAAGTTTTAAACTCCATGAGCCAAAATGTCATAAGCTTCTTACCAGGTTTTACAAATTCTGAAGTAGAGACGCATTGGCATTCATAAACTGAAAAAGACTGAGAAAAATGTTTTTGAAGGTGAAAGGTACAAAAAAAAAAGGAAGAATTTGTGAAAACAAATTCTCACTTTCGTGAGAGAACAAACCACCATGTTTTTCAATAAATGCCATGCAAGTAATTACTTAGGTATGCATAAAATAATGGAATAAACAGACTCGAATCATGTTGAAACATGGTTGCAGAGGGGCATGTACCTGCATGTATGCATTATGATTTTTCCTTTTTTATGAATAATTATTGAATGAATATCTTTATCCCCCTTTCCAAGAACCACACCCCCTTTTCACTTACATCCTCCTTTTCTAGTAAAAAATATCCTTCTCCTCTTTTGGCATATTTTCGGAACAATTTATACTCCCTTTATAAATGGGAGGGGGGTTAAAGCTATGTGAAGGGTAGCTCATTCCCCAAAAAGGTAATGAAATTATAAACGTTTCCAAAAACCTGATTTTTGGGGATTCACATGATGAAAAGTCTCCAAGTGTTTTTAACGTGGTAACAATACTCCTGATGGTAAATAAAGTTGAAAAAAAGAATGAAAAGTTATAAAAAAATTTATCAATATACCTAGGGCTTCCTGACCTTGGCTTCTGTATACAATGTTACTTTGTAATACTTGCTTTGTTGTTCCTTGGGATTTTTCAAACGCTATAATAAAAAAAATGGTAAAAAAGGAGATTAATCAACATCATATATCTTTACCATAAAACATTAACCAGGGGTTGCAAGAGTACAGGCAGAAAAAATATTGAGGCTAACTGGTCTGCAGTGGCGTAGCTAGCATTTTTTCCGTAGGGGGGCTCATTGAGGGTCCAAATATTTTCAGGGGGACTTCGATATTTTAAGTTAAAAATTAGAAAAAAAGCAATACCGAGCCACCACCACCCCTCCCCTCCCCAAACGATAGTCGTTTTTCATGTTAATCGAAGTTTATTTATT
>JANSTP010275569.1:0-10051 GCA_025330745.1 Cladonema radiatum | reverse complement strand
TGGTTTTGAAATTATGTCCTCTTTCAAATAAGGCAATAAAAAAGGTATGTTTTTTCTGACCTCAGTTCCCCTTTAACTAAAAATGAATCACAATTTTTAGATAAAAAAAAGACGTTATAGATGCCATGTTATTCTAGCCTTTGCAAGTTTAAAAGTCTTAAATCTAAAAAAAAATGAAGAAAAAAACACTGTAAAATGATCAGCAAATATATTTGTTGAAAATTTGAAAATGATAAACAATTTTTTTACTAGGTATGTGTTAAAAGATGAAGTAAGCTTATTTACTTTTGCCTTAAAATGTTTCAGGTTTGAAGCATAGACTTATATAAATACTACACAGGACGTGTAGCATTTCACCTGGTTCAAAGATGTTATCAAAAAAGCTGCCATTTTTCAAGACCTATGACGTCATTTGGTTTACGAAATTCCATAGTGCTTTCGAGAGGTTGTTGCATTGCTTTTGTTTTGCTATCGTTTTTGGTAAGAGTTTGCCGTATCCAGGTCTTCATCAAACATAGTTTCCGGCGAAAAAATTGGTAACACTATTTTGGCTTAAGTCCGGTGTAGTATATATATAAGTCTATGGTTTGAAGCGATATGTTAAAATATTGTTTGTTATTATAACAGAACATATGTTTGTTAAAGCTAGTGTCTGCTATATTTTTGGTATTTTAGATTTTTCATTCATATTTAAGAGCTTAAAAAAATATGAAAACTGGTTTTTTTTTTCATCTTAATCTGATTTTTTGTTCCAAAGTTATTAATGTGTGAATGTTTAAGAATTTTTAGTAGCTTGAAAATTGCTAAAACTTTATGACTCATCACTTAATTTATGATGTCATCAAAAGCCTTCAAAGTTTTTGGTAATATTAAAATTCTTTTAACTGAAAATTTACTACCCTTTCTGTTATAAAACTTTTCACGTTTGCAGTATTCCATGAAAAGAAATCATTTTCAAAAAAATTTCTAAAAAAACACTTTTTAGGTCCTAGGCCCAGACCCTTTCTGAAATCAGACTTTTCTGATTTTTGAGGATTGCAAAATTAGGCATTCAGGGCATGTAGCGTAAAAACTGAAAAGGGCCCAAAACTGGTGAAGTGAATTTGATTTTTGAAAAAATGAGAAACAAATCACAAAACACTACCTATTCAGAAATTGTAATAATCTTAATATTTGAACAATTCCCTGAGGCACTTGATGACATCACAACTTCAAGAAAAAAATGAGGGAATTTTCCTTTTTTGCTAATTTGTCAAAAAGTTATATGGCAATAGATTTTAATAACTTTTGAAAAAAGGCTCCTTATTTGCATACGAAGGTTTTTGTTATCATGTACGGCAATGTACAGCAAATAAATAAGCAAAGTATGCTACAATACAATATAAAGTAATGATTTGTTATGCCCTGCAAACGCTTAGTAGCTTTCCAGTAAAATAGAGCATTGCAAAGCTCCCAAGCAATATGCCTGTCTGAAAGATTTTTTATTTCAATTGAAAATCTGTGAAGAAACTACTCTAAAACAGCTAATAAGTCAGCAAAGTTGGATCTGACAGATTATATACCTGTGCAGATAGTCACTATGTTAATATCCAATGGTCTAATTATATAGTTGCCTAGTGGTCTAGTTGTTTTGCTGTTGTTTTTAGACTTCAGGGCAAACATTGATTTAGAGCATCCAACAATTTATACTTTATATGAAAATGGAGATCTCTCATGCAAGGCACACAACAAAACATGTCTGTTCTTACATGAAGCACTTGGTCTTGAAGAAAGTGAGACAGTTTCTCCTGCAAAGTATTATGGCTATGTGACACCACTATCATTTATGACGCAGGCAACATATCGACAAGGAACAGAGCTTGAAATATTACCAACCTGTAAATTAAATGGTATATCCATGTCTATGTATTCTTTTTTCTCAAGATTGAAATTATGAAGTTTGTGGTTCAAACTGCACAAGAGATTCAGAATACAAGTTTCATAACTGTATTCTACTGCATTTTCAATCACACAATTTTGATTAAAAGTACTGCAAAACTTTTGTTGTAAAAAAACTGTTAAAGAATGTTGTGTTTTAGCAAAACAATAATATTCTTTCTAACAGAGCTTCAGCAGACCATTGGTTGGAATAAAAAGAATGACTCTTTTCAAGGCAATGAAATCAAAGGAACTATCAACTTGAAGACTTCATTTGGAGGAAGTGTTATACTTGTGGGTTCGTTCCATTGTTTTTATATTATTTTTCAACTATGATGTATTTTTCTCATGTAAGCTATACTTGTATTAGAGATTTTTTTATGAAAAAGCATTAGCAGCAAAAAAAAAAAAACACAGTAATACATAAAAAGAAAACACAGATGCAATATAACCTGCATAAGACGGTCACTGTATAACACAGCCACATGTCTAAGAAGATCACTTTTTTACGTTACCAAATGGCGGTTTTACATTGAAATGAACCTCTCTAAGACAGGGGCCTCTCTAAGGGAGCCACTTTTTTGATTCTCAAGAGTGACTGCCTTATCCAGGTTTCACTGTAGTACCAAATAAGTTTCAGGCCCTAATTGAGAATGAATAAGTGTCTGGTACCCTGATGCTTTGCCCTTTGTCATAACTTTATATCCTGAGAGCAAATAGCACTGGGAATCAACTGACATGAAATGATGATTGTAGCACCAATTTTTTAAAAATTTCTGCGTAGTGAGAAATTTGTTAAAATGCTCATGTGTTTTCAGTTTATGATTTTTCTTTGCACAAAATTTGGCCTGACTATCTAGCTTGCAATTCAAGCCTACAAAATAAGCGAAAAAAAAACCACTTCAAAATTATCTCCATTATATTTATTAAACTGGAAGGATCAGTTTTTTTCCTTGGATTCTTTTTTCTCAAAGTCTAGTGGCTGCGGTGAAGTGAATACTCAGATTTTATTTTTAAAATGGCAGTCTGTGTTCATTGTTAGAGTCAGACTGTCAGACAGTTGATTGTTATTTTTCAGATGTCGTTTTTTGGTTAATCAATATGCTAGTGGATACATAATCTTGTAAATGGCTTAGAAATTTAACTTTAGAATATTAAAATATAGAATGTTAGAATATTAAAAGATATTATTTTTGAATTTTATCATGCATGAAGGAAACAAACTAAACAAGAACTCAAGTGTGAATTCTTTTAATGCTACTTGTAGTTGTGCTTCTACTTCATGTTGAATGCTGAATTGATTAATGTTGGTTTGGAAAGTATTTTAGATGATTCCCGTTGAGTTTTTAGCAGAGAAATGTTTTTAATTTTGATTGAAAAGGAAAACATAAAATTTCAAGTTTTGAAAGGGTCGTCTACAATTTTGGCTTATCTGCTTATGTTGGCAGACAGTAAGAAATATAAACAAATAAAAACATTTTCATCACATCATTTTATAGATTATGGCTTCATTATTTTGGCAAAATGTGCAGCAGAAGTATTACAAATTTTTCTAACAAATCCAGAGACTTATATGTTGCTTTTAGAAAATTTTTTTTGAAGAGTCTTCTTTGGAAGGTTATATGCTTTAACTTTTGGCAGATCAATCAGTTGGCACACTAGTTGCTCTTGACTGCCATAAGTGGAAGGCAATGCCACCCCTGGTCTGATGGCAATCAATATTGATGTAGAATACGTTGTGAAACAAATATTTGTCTTTTCGTTTTAATAAAACAAGAAACACAAATTCACCAGAAAAAACGACAAAGGAATTCCAGTAGCTTACACCACATTCTATTTCAGAATAATTTGAAATATTTTCGATTTTTTTTTTTTTTATGTCATGATTTTCATTACTGTTATGAAATATTAGTTTCCTTATGTCATCTCAAAAAAGAACCAATCAGTACTCACAATCTCTGTGAATTTGATCACGTGATTTAAAGAAGTATCATGAACTGGAGTGAAACACCCAAAACAAGCCCCTTCAATATTAGGCTTTTGCATGCTAGCTAGATTTAAAAAAATACTTATAGCAACCACAGAAACATAATCTCAAAACATTTTTGTTACGGATTTGGAGAAATCAAAGCTTTTTTAAAGAATTTTTTAGAAATTCGATGTTTTTGGCAACTGCCTTTTCCTGCATGGCTATAAAATCGCTGTAAATGGCTATAAATGGCATGGCTTCTGCAAATAATTTCTTTCCTTAAGGTAGTAAAAATTTATGTTTTCTGGAAGGTAAACATTAGATATTTTGATATTCATATATATAGTATGAAGGAGCTTCACCTCCAAACATAGATGATGTTATTAAAAGCTGAATAAAATTCAGGAATTATTAATTTAGACATTTAACGGACACAAAAAAAGAATCAAAAATGAATATAATTTTCTTTCGTGATTAAATGATGGTGTTAAAATGCATGTTCAAGGAGAGATAGAAATTAAGCTATATATCAATAGCAGTAACTGCAACGACATTGGTAAGAGATAAAAGATTGGTGCAACAGATGTATGTGTATACGTTGGCAGACAGTAAGAAATATAAACAAATAAAAACATTTTCATCACATCATTTTATAGATTATGGCTTCATTATTTTGGCAAAATGTTATTTCCTAAAAAAGTATCTTAAATAAGCAGCATTATCGTTAGTTTGGAAATATTAAAGTGTTCTTAGTTACAACTGTGTTTCTCAATCTCAATTTCTTACTATAGAACGGTGATATGCTTTTTATATGCTGGAGCCTCAATTTGTGCTTATCTTGTTCTAACTTTTGCTAAAATCTGAAGCTCATGTTTTTATAAAATCGTTCCTATAAAAGCGGTAAAAAAAAATTTAACATTTTTACAAACTCTTCTGTGCCTTTGAACCTTTTTGACAGTATGATTTAATTACACTGTTACTTACTGCATTTTATAACATATATTTATGAGTTGAAACATTTACCCTGTGTACCATTTACCCTGAATAAGATTCGCTTAACATCTTGAATCAATTTGGTGAAATATTCTCTGATTCATAAATTGTAATTGTTATTATGGATAAAGTTTAGTTTCAACAAAAAGTTAAGTTTTGTATCTAAAAATATTATTATTGAGTTTATGGCTTATCAAAGATTACAACTTATTTTTTTGGTCATGTTTACATCCCTTGCCTTAACCTGAAAAAAATATGACTTTGATATTGACATTTTTAGCCAATCAAAAATTGTTGCTTTTGTATATGGTTTAACAGTAAGCCTCCAATTTTAAAACTCCGCAAGTCAGTATAGATCATTGCTACTAATGTCAAATTAACACCTTTTTTGGCAATGCTTCCTGTTATGAAAACCACAGTTTTAGAATTTCGATTATGTTTTCAGGTTATTATTTTATCAGAGGAGATTTGTTATTCATTAGATTAAAATCTTTTTTCAGAAACAAAAAGTTTATCCGGAAGCATCCAACATTCTCAGCCAGGGTGTATTCCAGAAATTTGAAACTAGGCCGCAATATTATAATTAGGAAAAACTGTGCTCTCCTTAAAATGCCCTAATAATTGTTGCCCACCATGTTTGGGCTATGGAAAAAAGTTTGGCCTCTAAATGCTCTAAAACGGCTGTTTTAAATAATTTTTAATGCTCTAAAAATGAGAAAAAAGTTATCAATCTACAGTACATAAAAGATTTTTTCACAGTTGTCTGAAGATTTACAGTATATCATCAAGTGAGTTTTTATTTCGTTAATAATTCAATTTGTTCAGTTCATGTGTTCATAACAAGTATATGCTCATTGTCAAATATTTTTCTTTTCTCAAAGTCTTTTCTAGACTTTGCAGTTATGATAAGCATACAAGGGAGAGAATCTGCAGATAAGATTAAAAATCCTAACCATAATTGACATCTACCTCAAGGGTAGATTGGATAAATTATTGATTCTGCTTTTCTAACAGCTGCTTCCTCAAAAAATTATTTTTTGCATTTATCAAAAGTTAAAACCTTTCAATCCTCAAAATATTATTTTTTATTTCTACACCACAATTATTACGGTATGGCAGCTCGCAGGACTTCGCTAGGAGCTCGCCAATAGTGTGTACTGTTTTTCATAATGTACACATGTTGTACATAAATTTGCCTTAAAATAATTATTTAACAAAATTTTGTTATCAGAGCTAGAAAAATTATATTTTATGGTGCACCTAAATTCGTTTGCCTAATTCTGTATTATGGTTGTGCAATTTCTGCGCCTCTAATTTTCATGAGAATGGAGTCTACTTAGTCTGCAGCAGAAAGGCCTCAAAAATTCCTTTTTTTTTGTTGTGTTGTAGTTGCTTCAAACATTCCTCAAAAAATTACTTTTTTGCTACTTTAGCTTGCTCGACAAGCATTCATATGAATGTGTTTGGCTCGTTACCACTCAACTCTGATATCATATTACCTTACAAGGATTTAAGGCAATTAACATTTACTCTGATTACCATATTCTCTTCAAATGTCTCACCAACTCACATTGTAATAAACAGGATGTCGCATATAGCATATACACAGACATTGTACATTTGAATAATAATATTTCAGTGACACAAAATGTCCTTCCCCTAAAAGAAGTCAAAGGTACATGTGAGTCCTCAATACGAGTGTTTGCATGTAACCACCTTCTTTATTCACCTTATATTTATTCATGTAACCACCTTCTTTATTCACCTTATAGACACAGTATAATAGCGAAACAAAAAAATATGCAAAAACCTATTAGGAAAGTAATAAGCTAAATTCGATTGGGAAGGGGCCACACTGCAGCCACGTATTTCCCTAGATTACACCCTGTGAGTACAGTATGTATGTCAAATAACGACTCCATATCCTTATTTAGTGTCGTTAACATATCTGAAAATTGAGACTGTTTTTTAACTGAAAACTGATTCTTGCTGGGGTTAGGAGTAGTGAAGGTGGGAAGAAGCTATGGTTGATACTTTTTCTGTCATAAAGTCAAAAAATCTTGAGAAAAAAGACTCAAAAGTGGAAATCTGTTTGTGCAATGTACGTCTTGTTCTTTTTTCGAATATGTAATGTTTCTGTTCTCCTCTTTTCAAATGGAATTTTCAAATCTACTATTTATGAATAACTTTAGTATAAGTTTATGTTTTCAGACTCTATGAGTGTTTCCCCTTCTAACTGCATTACTGTTTTAATTTATAGCCCATGTGAAATTTATTCAAGACGAAGTATATTTTTCATTACCTGAGCAAGATGGATCAGAGCGAGTTGTCAATTTATTGGACATCCCTAATGTATTCATGGAGAACATACGATCAGACCAGCGTGCTTTGCATTTTGGCGAAAATAGAACAATTAGTTAGTTTTCTTATTGATAAAATAAGGCTACTGTCTTCTGTGTTGTCTTAATTGTTGCATGCATTTTGTGTTTTGTTTTAATTTTTCTTTTTTCAATTTCACATGTGATGATACTGTTGTTTTAAGTGGATTTTTCATCTTGTTTCCAGTCAGTGGAGAAATATCCAGATGTTCTGATGCTCTAGCTCTGAAATGACATATAGTCTTTCCAATATCAGTAATGTTGCAACTACTACATTTAAATTTATAAACTAAGCCAGAAGCTAAAGATTTCTCAACACTATCTTTAAATCAAAACATAGACGCAAGCGAAAAATGTGGAAATATATTTAAGTCGGTAAAAGGGAGGTATTTATGAAATGTTTTTTAAAGTCTTGACAGTCTTGAAAGTTTTTAAATTGCTACCTAGAAAAGGTAGAACAATTAACATTTCCTTCTTTTCAACAGCTGCTACACGAATGTGATATGTTTTATCAAAGGTTTTGTTTAGGAACCGTTTAGCAGGACTGTAAATAAGATAACTGTTTTTATGAAGAATGTTTCTAAGTTTCTCAACGTCTTTATGAAATACATTTAAGTCAGTTGTGATTGCAATATGATATAATATAATTCATATTTTTTTGTTTTTATAGTTTTCCAAGGAACAGCTCTTTTGGGGACTCAACCATACATTCGAGTGCAAGGAGAGGGTGCCTTCGTTGAGCAACACCTTGCAATGAATCCAGCAGATAATAAGTTGATTGCATGTGAACCAGAGAGCCAAGGAGTCACACCCTTGGTAGACTTTTTTACAAGATTCAACATGAATTTGAATCAAGAAGTTTTCCAAAATATTAATCTCAATAACACCTGCTTTACTTACACGTCGGGTGAGAAATTATTAATACTTTTTTGTAAAAATTGCTGCTAATGGTAGCAAATATGTTGGTGAAATGCTTATCTAATGCTTAGCTTATTTAGGCTGAGATTTTTATGATGACTGACAGCTCTGTCCTGAAAAAAAATTAATTAGATTAGTTTAGGTGTGAACTTATAAGCCAAGGTGTGAAGATAGTCATTTCTTCAGAGTATAATTTGAATTTTCACATGAGTAGCTATACCTTCTTAGATCACTGGAGAAATAATGTGAATAATACTAAATAATGCAATACTGTACCTTTATTGGTTTTTATGACTACCACTTCTCATTCTGTTAATACTCGCATGTTTTAAACGGCAACGATTAATTACAAGTAAAGGGGAGAAAATATGTAATTTCATTCTCTGTTAAGTTTACAGACACTTATTGTTTTCTCTTAGGAGAAATGCTGGAGATCAAGGAACTAAAATTGACAGCAAAACCAGGTTTATGGCTTCACGGAACATCGAAAAAGAGATCATTGGGCAGTAATAGACTTGAGCAAGACTTTATCGTTGACAACAAGATTAAACTTGATAGGGAAAAACAAGTAATTTTAGGACAACCACCAATGTTCTTTTATCCAATAAGCAGTAAGACAAATTGACAATGCTTTTTTAGTATCTTCTGCTTTAATAAATTACAGAGTTAGTGTGTAGTATACTTTAAAAATAGAAACGAAAATGAATGAGCAAAATTTCCTTTGGAGGATTGTGGCAATATGATGTAAAACTTATAACTAGCGAGATTCAATATTTTTCGTTTTGCGGCCTAGCTCTCAAAGTTACCAAAGATACCAAAGGTGACCAGGGTGTTAGGTAGCGTAAATAGAGGCCGGTAGATAGCCTTTTCCCAATAGAGATCAAAATATTTTTTCCTACTTGACAATTTTTGGGTTAATAAAAAACGTTTTTCCATATAGAAAAACCTAATAGAAACACTATAGGATGGAGGACTGTATTATGTTGTAAAACCCCAAACATGAAACCAAGCTTTCCCAAAAGTGAATCTCTTGGCTTAAAAATATTTGCGATAAGATACTCTCTTGATGTCAACATACCAATCTTTACATATAAGTCTTCGGCATGTCATAATTGAATGGGTATAATAACATCAAAAAAAGTATTAAGAATGTTGTGCTGCTAACAAAGAATTCTTCTTTTTTTCAAGGACGTAAAAAAATTATCGTAAAACTTTATTATATATCTTTATTATATGTGACGCAGTTTTTATCTTTTTAAAAAATGGTTTTTCTTAGAAATATTTTTATTCTCAGAAAATCTATTAGAAAGACATATAATGTAAAATAAATAGAAAAATGAATGTGAAACGATCTTTGTTTAAGGTTAATAAAAAAAACTACATTTTGACAAGCTTTCGCTCCTACCAGGGAGCATAATCATGTCATTTGAATTTAAATTTCAAGAAATTTTTGTTTTACAAATTTTACTCTGAAGGGAATATCAAGATAAAATTAAAAAAGATGTAGTGTAGCTGACTTCATTGTTCTAAGCAACAGCTTGTCACACAATATAAGAAGGTTTTCTTTGTGACTTCAAGGCGAAAGTTGTTAGCTTCGTTCAAGTAACCTCATGTTTCGTTTCGTTTGTGTGGTCTAACACTGCTGTCAATCGTGGATTTGTTGACACTTTACCAGTGAAAGGAGAAACGCCCATGTGTTCCGAAGCTCTAACCTTGAAATGCCTGACAGTTTTGCCAATATAAGGAGCATTGCAGCTACACTTAAAGGGACATTCCCGCCAATTTTTTTATTATCCTGGTATGGTCCATGTACTTTGCAAATCACAACCCTGGAGTTTTAGGTTTCAAGGTTTCTTACTTATGGAGATATGGTGGG
>JANSTP010275558.1:0-10052 GCA_025330745.1 Cladonema radiatum | reverse complement strand
AAATGACTCATATAATTGGAGATATCTCAAGACTTTAGATGAATGTTTGAAGGTTAGTACACAATTCAATTTACCTTATAAGGCCTCTCTTGATCAAGTTCACAACGCCCATTGGTATGAATGTTGACATCAAGAGAGTTTAAACCTTTGAGATTAACCGTCGCGTGTGATGCTTGGGTTTCGTGTTTGGGGTTCACGATATAATACGTCCCCCAGTGCCAAGGATATTTTTATATTATTGTAAGTGAACGCTTTATATTTACATGAATAGAAAGAAAGTTTTTTTTGATAAAGCAGTATTTAGAGTATTGTAAAGTCATCAAATAATCACCGCATTCCGCATCTTCCTTTTCGTAGCTTGAGTGACTATGAACGAAGTTTCAACTACATGTGGCCTTAAATTCAGATCAACAAACAGCAATGCTGAAACAATTGCTGATCTGAATTGCCATGACAACCATGTTTGGGATTTTGCAAACCTTCAAATGATTTGATGTAGATGATGGTATTCAGCCTTGTGTGTTAATTTAAAACAATCAAAGTTTTTTCATAGCTCTTTTGCGTCAAATACACAAGCACAGCTTTTTTGTTAGTAACATTTTTTGCGGAACAATTTTGTGGCAAAAAATATTGTGTTGATCCCCCTGTGACCTGCTACCCAGGCTCAAGATATAGTAAAAGAGAGTGTCAAATTTAAGAGTTCTTTATAAGATAAAACAATCCTTTTACGGAATGGAAGAAAAATCTTTTCCTTCACTTTTGGACATGATCAATTTTGTTTGCACATTTTTACTTTTGTAAAAATTATAACTTTTCAGGGGATCTTGTTTTTCAAATGGTCTCCCAGAAACTGGATAAATCAAATTCGCAGTCCCAATATTTTTTCTTGCATCAATCCTTATTTATTTTTTGGAAACCTTTAGAATAGCCCTTCTTCCAAAAACATTTGCCTCAGCCGAAAAGAAAATGTCATCTTTGAGATATAGTGACTAGGCACAAATTTTGTTCTGACAATTTCTTCATAAACATTTTGGCTTCTCGAGCATATCGACCATACAAAAAAAACACAAGTGGGGTAAAGGTACCGTGATCCGCATCTTACACTCGCTTGTCGTATTAACGTTTCTTCTCTTTTTTGTTGGTTTTATATGCACTTTGCAGTTGTAGGTTTGCATAACGTTTGGCACTGGGATCTAAAACCCTTATGTCAAATAATGACTGTTGTCGGCAACTCCAGAAACCTCTGGCACAAATGTCTAGCCTACACCTTACCCCTCTAGCAGCAGTTCTTTTGTCAAGAGCTTCACTTGTCAAAGGTAGTGATTGCGGTTCTACTTCAATTTCATTGTTCTACTTCAATTTCATTACAAACGTAATTTAATAAATTTGCAATTAAATCACAAAGGTCATTGTGTTGAATGCTGACAAAACCACCCTTTTTACAATTCATTGCATGTTGAAATATGTAAGCACTACCACAAGAACAATGTCTGGGAAGACTTGTGATAGGCCATCCATATCGAATTCGTATTGTGTCCTAGAATTGTTGCTTCGTCAAATCATAACTGGATTCTTCTATTGGATACGACAACAACCAATTGTATATTCCCTGCTGTTGGTTTATATTGTTTAAGCGTTTTTTCTGTGTGTTCCTTTGACTTCTGAGATTTCGAGCTTATATTGATTGTCTAAAATATGAGTTTCTTTGATTTCGTTCTTTATTTTAGATGAAACATTGGGTAAATCTTTTGGAATCATTTTGATCGATAATAGATTTTGTTAGTAATTTCATAAAATTTCTTGAATTTTCATATTCACCGTCTGCAATATGGGAGAATATTGGAATGGCTAACCCACCAAGTTGCACTGGCAATAAAAGTAAATTCAGGTTTTCTGTTGGCTGAATATCATTAAAGAAAAACAACCAATGAGAAAACGTGAAAAATATGGCGCTTTCTACATGGAGCCATTTCAATATTCCCACTAAAAGCTGATGTTTTCCGTATGAAACCTACGGCATAACAAACAGAGAAAAATTGCTACGGGAAAATCATGTTACTAATGCACAAAAAACAATACTTTACATACAGTACTTTGTTGTTTCAAAAAGGCTAAGAAAGAAAATGCTACAGATTCAAGAAGATTTGAATGATGAAATTAACAAGAAAAACCCCGGTTCCATAAAGACAGCAGTTTTGAAAAAAATCAATAAGACGACTCCTATTCCCTGTTGCCAAGGAAATATCAAATCGCACCATAAATACAGGAAATTAAAAAAAAAAAAAATAATAATAAGATAGCAAAGCAACTACACTACTTTGGCTAACCAAACTTGGCAAATATATGGACCATATATATGGCCCACATATGGCCTAAAGTTTTTTAGCCAATTTATGCTTCTGTTACCATGGCAACAGTCTATGATGTCATAAATATGGTAAGTTTAAAAACATTGATAGCAAAACTAAGTACTTTGATAAGATCTTCATTTCTTAATACTTTTTTAGAAAACCAATAAGTTAATTTCCTTTATTGAACTTAATATACATCCTGGTCTTGTTTTATGTTTATTTTGTTTTGATGGCATCACAACAGCTGGAATTTGATAAACGTTAGGGTGGTCCCTTTCTATTTTGGATAACTCTTATGGTCTTAACATTGAAAACAAACTTTTGAAATACAGAAAGGACATCTTTTTTCTAGACTATGTAGATAAGGTTGGCATTAATGATAAAATAAAATAAAATAAATTAATTAACTCCTCTATAGTTATTTCATATTCTGTATTCTGGTCACATCCTTATGCTTTATGTACCTTTTTATTATTCCGTGAGCTGTCAAGTCTATTCTCCAAATACGATTTTTGTAGATATTTTTCCATGATATGGTATTTGAAAGTTATGATGAGCATAAACTCAAAAGACCATTTATTGCAAGTCATATTCAAGTTCACATGCTTTTCGCAACACCAAATTTTATATCACGGGTTGACTTTAGAGGATACTTTGCAAATCCTCCTGAAATAAGTAAGTTTTCATCAGTTGATCAGTCTTTATATTTTTTATCTCTTTATTTTAACATCGATATATCCATTTTTGTAATATATTTTCAGTTCACAATGTTATGTATTTACACACCATTGAAAACCCAAAAGATTTTGCTGAATTAAAAATTGATTTACAACAGAAAATGACAGTATCTGGATTGAGATTTCATAGGGTTGACATTTTGTCAAAATTTTGCTTGTTTTACAAACAAGATGGTAGTGTTTTTGGATACAAAGACAATATGGAGGATCAGGAAGAGACAGTAAGAAAAATATGAGCTTTTCCATGTTTTAAGCACTTTTCCTAGCTTATCTGTATTTTCTTCTTTGCTGTAGATTTTCCTTGGATCAGTAAAAGCTGACTGGATATTATTCAGACCAATAAAAGCTGAAGAGTTATACTTGAAATGCATCAAATGGGAAGAATTTGTTGCGGTTCCTGATATTACTGTCACTATAAGAGGAGAAACGGAAGACTTGGGTAAACATAAATTATCCTATTCAAAAGAAATTGGCTAAAAGAATTGTACATTTTCTTTGCAGTCTTTTATCGTAAATGTTTAAGAATACTCACATAGAAAAATAAGGGTTTTTTTTTTCATATTTTCAATATGCAATCCTTGGATTGGATATTTTGGCCTTTTTAATGATACAATTATAAAAAAATATTATCATTTATTTCATATTTATCAACAGTTTTAAATTGTTTTGAATGATAAGTTACTCTGTGATATCGTAATATTTTGATTAAATAAAATATCAACGCAAAATCCATAAAAATTGAATTTAAATTGAGTTTTTGGTTGAGTAGTAGTAATTCTAGTAATTCTTCAACACTCAGGGCTTCTTCCATAAAAAGTTTGTTAAAGGTACTCTAATGTACACTTCCCAAGAACAAAAAACTGATCTTAGCTTGCTTTATAAAGATACAATATATAAACATGGAAACTAATAAATCTACAATAAAGGACGAAAACTCTAAACTTTCATTTCTCAAATCAGCTGCTCGCCAAATTTGCTGACCACCTTGCCAAAAAATGTTTTGAAAAAAACTATAAATCAGTGACATCATGGCTTTCCAAAAACACACATTAGTGCTGTCATTACTTCCTAACTATTGTGACTCGAAAAAGGTTCAAAAACAAAACATAAGATAATTATTGTTTTGATAATTACGTGAATTAACAAAAGTGTAATTACGTATGTATATGTTTTCAATAAAAACGTTACATCATCAATAATTATCTGCATATAAATTTTTGTCTTGATACAAACAAAAAAAAAAACTGCCATGTTGGATATCGAAAGAAATATAAAGCTGTATCTGTCCTTGATAAAATTATATCGGAAATTTCCTTATTAAATTACGCCTCCCAACGCTCATTTGAAATGGTTTAAACAATATTTTTATGAAGCTTAGATTACCTTAAACAGCTTTTTATCTAAATTATGAAGTTTTGTAAATTAAATTGGCTTGAAAATGATATCCACCTTGGTTGGGAGCAAAAAAAATTGAATTTTAAACTCTCCAAACATTGTTGGAAGAGGGGTCCAATCCCCCCGTTTCAAATTGATCCCCCCTTTCAGAGCTATCCCCCCTTTTTCTGTTCGGTCGAAACCCCACTGTCCTCCTTCTCTTCGAAAAAATTTCCATCGTCTAATAAAGGATAATTTATCAACCAAACCCTTGAAAGTATAACACACTTTTATGCAAAGATCATCTTTTACACCTAAATAACAATGAGCCATTGTTTCCCAGCTTCAATTTCAAGATTGTTATTAGATGACTTCAAAAAAAAAGCTAAAGTAAAAAATTTATTCATTGCAAAACGTTAATCCACCCCCTTTCAAAAAGTGATCCCCCCTTTTAACTCAACCCCCTCTTTCTACAAAAAATTCTGCTCCCCTCCTTTCAGCCAAATTTTGGAAAGTTGATCCCCCCCTTTATGAAGGGGGGGGTTCCAACTATGCCAAAACAGGAATTTCAGCAGTAACCGTTTTGAATATTTGCGTGATTAGCAAAGGAAAAATATCAAAATAAAGATAAAACCAAGCTGTCTATGAGCGCAGGAAAATACCAAAATAAAGCTCAGAAAACTCAGCCACTTCAAACAATTCTACAAGTGAGGAGGGAAAAATATTACAATAAATATAAAAAACCAAATTGTTTTGAATACTCAGTTGATTAACAACCAAAATTATCAAATTTTTTAGAGTATGAATATGCCGTAAAAATAAGCAAGTGTTACAATTGTGAAAACTGTTCCGATTAACTTTTGTGAAAACTACGTTATCTGTTTATTTATAGCACAGTATATGTATATAGCCTGGTCGAAACTGCCAGTAATATTTTATTTCTATTTTTACTTTTTCCTTATAGAACTGATATTTTCAATGAGTGTTAGTAATAAATTTTTGTTAAAATAAGATCAAATTGATTGTATTCCCAGACATATTTTGTCATCAATGATAATTGAGAAAGATATATATACCCTTTGTCATCAAGAGGGTATACCATTTTGGTGATAAATACCAAAAAATTATGAAAAAAGTAGACAGTTTTAAGCCATTTACTAGAAAGATACCATTGCTAGTATTATGTTAGGAACTTCTTATGTTAATCTTTATTTATTTAGTTTTTTCTCTCTGTTTTTTGTTTCAATATTTGGGTGTTTTTTTTTATTTGCTTTCGTTACTATTTTGAGTTTAAAAGATATCTGTGTTGTTGTTTCTTGGTGTGTTGTTATGTTTATTTCATGTTAAAAGTGGAAGGGAAATTAAAAAAAAAGAAAATAAATAAAAAGAAGAACATGGCTTTATAAAATAGCTGCTAAGTGCATTGTAAAAAAAATCCATTATATAAAAGGTTTCACACCAAAGAGTTAAGACACAATTTAAGGATATTTGTGGCTTTGATTCTATTACTGCATGATATTGCTTCTGATATTTTTGCTTTAAATTTAGTTTTTAATAATTTCAGGATGTTAAAAATATTTCCTAATATCACACAAATGTTACACCTGAAATAGGCCCTGGTTTTTTTAGCTTTTTTTAAAAAATTTACTTCTTCCTCAATTCAAAATATACAGGAAATTACAAGATGACCATACAGGTAGACCTATACAGGGTAAAATTAACAGTAAATGATATTTTGGTACCAAGAATTAGTCATCTGTAGAGACAGGAGGTATTCTTGTTGAGGGGTTTGTTTTACTGTAGTACCAACTAATTTGTCTTAAATTAAAATTTTAAATTTGTTATTTCCAGTTACAAGTTCTTATTTCAGCTTCGCACAGATGGATTGGAAGTGAAGAAATATTGCAAGATGGATTGTATAAAGGTTTTCATGTATTTCCTGACTCTGGAGGTGGGATGCCCATCTTTGGTAATATGAGAACTCTTTACAAAAGAAGACCAGATCAGAGACTGCGAAGTAATGCATTGGGTCCTGATTGTTTATCAAGACCATGGCTTTGCAAAGATGGATTTTCCGTGGCTTTCAAAGTCTTTGGTAACATTTTTTTGGATTGGTTATTTCTTTGCTACTTTTGGTTTGAATACTTTATGAAAGGAGGTTTCAAATAAGTATAAGTACTCATGCCAGTCCCTTAATTTGCTTATAGACTAAAAGAAACAACTTTTATTGTGCAATTATTTAGAGTCATTGATAAAATGTAAGTCACATAAATACAACATCAAAAGATTTTCTGATCTCCAGAACATGCACCTGAACGCTGAAAAAAGGAAATATCGAAAGTTATAGAAAGACTTTTCTTTGTAAAGGTGGTTTTCTTAAAGAAGATATGTAGTATTAGCCACCTGCCCTACTGTCACCTGCCCTATCAGCCAAAGCATCACAATTCGTTGCATGTTACTCTGCATCAAAGTTATAGTTTATAAGCCATTCAAATTATCAAGTTTATTGCATATTCTATCTTCAAACATGTGACTGACACTAGAAATGTTTTAACATGGCTGTTTATTTTTGACAGACTTTAACAATGATATTTGAGATTAAGATTGCTAATTTTATTAAGTAATATAAAATTATTTGTTGAATTGAGATCAAAACAACCTCATGAGAAAAGAAATCTTTATTGATCAAAAATATACTTAAAAAGATACATATTATTTTCTAAAATAAATTTGATTTTAGTTTGAACTTTTTTTTCCCTAATTGGTATTAATTACATAAGAAGATCATTAGTATATATAATGTGGATTAGGACGCAGTTTAAAAAAATATTCAGTTACATCTTCTTTTAGCTTTCCATAATTTTTCCAAAGTGCTGTAAGAGCCTTTCGAATAACCTTTTAATTATTCTTTATACGTATTAGTGGTCCTTCATAATCATTGAAACGTATTGTCATTTTAAATGGTTGTTTTTTATTGTCGTTTTAAGCTTAATATTCATATATTCAAAATTCAGTCAGAAAATTTAATTTAGACGTTTCTTTTCCTATTCTTTTCTTTTTTAGGACTGTTATCAAATACAGAATCTTTCAACGAAAAATTTGTTGCATGTTTTTCTGTAATTAGCTTTTATTGTCATTGTTATACGTCCTCATCACCAAACTGGAAATATGCTGGCAATGGAAGAGTTGTTGGCGTGCTTAAAAGCAAAAGTTATTTTAAACATTACAACTTTGCTAATATGAATTTGAATTGCTATGTCGATTTTAATGAAGTTACGTTTATTGTTACTGTCATCAATGGTTTCAAACGAAAATTAAATATGTCTGTCTTTGTAAATTTTACCAAAGAAGAGATACTAGAAGAACTGAAAAGTATTGACAATTGGACGCCTGATTTTTATTTTGATGGCAACGTTGATGAACTGAGAATAGATGTATCAGAAAAGTTTAAATATTTCTGCCGTCAATATCCATTTATAAATTCAGTGGTTATTGGAATGGGAGTGAATTACAATTTGTATCCTAATGATGATGTTCACTATATTGACTTAGATCACTACAAAGCTATTCTGCATTTCAAAACTAGAGAAAAAGGTAATTATAAAATTATATCTTAAATACATAAGTTTTATTTCCATTGATCTGGTGTTTTGGTATTTATCATAACATGCAGTATTCTAGCTGCATGAATTACGTGCACACTGCTAGTCCTCTAAAACATATTACTAACTTCTGCAGTTTTTCAGATTTAATCATAACTGAATAAACTCAAGTAATTTTTATCAAAATCTTTATGTTACCATAGGTGAGTACATCTAGGTATATATAGAATTTTATTTATGATTTGATGCTCTACTATGTATTTGCTGATGTTAGGCTAAATATGGGGGCAAGGGTATATGTCCTGGGTATACTATGACTACCCTAGCCTCTTTTCTAAAGAATCAAATGTTGGCTGATTTTAAAAGATCTTCTCAACTTTATATGGTTATGGCCATACCAACAGTAGGATCATCTTTTTTCCTACTGATACTTATATGAAATATTCACTATTTATCTATGCCTAAGTATAGATTGGTTTTGGGCCTGAGAATGCATTTACCCTTGTTGCTTAATGGATTAATTTTACTTATGCCCCCTAAATGGGTAACAAGAAGTTAAAAGGTACTTAATTTTTATATGATAGTAGACCAACATGTACACTTCCTTAAAAAGTTAAAATGGGTCTTTGAATTTCTATTTTATGATGATGCTATCAGACTGTTTCTTAGTCTCTACAGGTTGAAATGGACAAACAACTGGAAATAGTTTGTCCTAAAAAGCAGAATTGTATCGTTTTTAGTGTAAAGCATCAAAAATCCTTACAATCAATTGAAAACAAGTGGCCAAGGGGCCTAAAATTCTCATAGAAACAATTTGGATTTCAGAAAAGTAAGTCTACCAAGTATGCTATACTCCGACTCTCGGATGATATAAGTAAATCCGTTGAGCAAAGAAAAATTCACCCTTAGAGTCTTTATAGATCTCTCAAAAGCATTTGACACTGTTGACCACAACCACGCACTGTTGCAAAACTCAAAGAATATGATATAGATGAAAATACATTAAATCTACTAAAAAACTACTTGACAAATAGAAATCAGTACGTCTGTTGGTATAATAACTCTAATGATCTTCTTAATTGTGGAGTTCCACAGGGCTCGATCTTCCAGTAAATTAAGTGAAGTTATGTTTGCCAACCACACTTACATTTTCTTATCACATCAAAATCTTGAAAAACTCTTTCCACACATGAATGATGAATTACCTAAGCTAACTACTTGGTTCATTGCTAGCGAACTTTCCTTGAATGCAAAAAAACAAAAAAACAAAAGGACTCTGTTTCATCCAGCTTCCAAAGTCTAAAGGTCTAGGAGTTTTGTTTCTAAATCATGTCTCTGACCCTAAAATATTTTAGAAGTACAGTTGCAATGATATATTGAGCATTAGTTTAGGAAATATAAAATTGCCAAAACTAGTATCTGTGACATCATACCAGCGATATTTTAAACCATAAAAGAAAGTGTGGTAAATTCTAAAAGAATTGTGATTGGCAATACATCGTGATAAAAAATAATGATTTTTTTTGTATTTTCTGATACGCATTCGCTTTTTCATTGATGTCAGTATATTTTCAATATAAAAAAACCCCTGTATGACTTCATAGTTTATATATATACTTGAACATATGAGACAAAATATACATCATTGGTTTTGAAATAATGTCCTCTGTCAAATGAGGCAATAAAACAGGCATGGGTTTTCTGACCTCAGTTACTCTTTAATCAGTATACTGCAAACCGTGCTATTTAAAAAACTTTTGAATCTCCATGAAATGTTCATAGACCAGTGCCTTTTGGAGGTCAGGTGTGACACTTTTGCGGAACTAAATTTCTATGCTATTTATGAAAGTTCTATCCTTACATAGTGAGAAAAAGTCAAAATTAGTGGCGCAACAAATATTCCCCCATGGATTACTCAAAGATGCTATGCTTGACCTATGCCCTATTTCAACAGGGCTTTTCAGTCATTCGCATGCCTGGGGGTCCTG
>JANSTP010275547.1:0-10053 GCA_025330745.1 Cladonema radiatum | reverse complement strand
TGAAAAAATTTCAACTCCCTGGTCAGAAAGAAATTTTTCGCTCATCGAAAAAAAACATGGATGACTTGCTTGAAAATTCAAATTTCTGTCGAAAACAATAATTGCGTGGAATCAGCCCTTTACCCAATATGTGGATAACCAGAAATCTCGATGGGGTGAACTTTTGCGTTATGGTAGTTCGAAAAAAGGTAATGCAGAAACAACACAAAAAAGAAGAAAAAGCTCATGGTGCACATGACTTGATGATGTCATCATTCAATAGTTCTTGTTCTCGACAATTGCGAAAATGGACACAAACATAAGCAGTCGGCGCTCACAGTTTTGTTGAGGCTCTTTGGTGGGCTTTTTTTTGGATGGGACAGATAATGAGGTGGAGGGGAGGGTGCTTATTGATTTGATGGCAATAAAGAAGATTGAAATTAATATTATGTCTTTTTTTCTTCTTCTTCTCAATATCAGTTCAAAAACTGAAACTAAAAGAAACTCAGCTGTCTTTGTTTCTTGCCTTTCATAAATCTTTTTATCGAAAATGCTAATGAGCAATCTAAGATTGAGTGATGGGTACTTATCCGAGGAGTGAGTTCTTTTCAAGAGGGTGTTTATTAAATAATTTCAAATGCGAAGTGGACACTGATTCGAGAAATGGTGCATATATGGTGCATTTATTTAAGGCATTACGCTAGAGACAGTTGGGGAGAGGTGTCCTGAGGTACATACCTTTTTATAAGCAACCATGCTCAAGGGTCAGACCTTATATTTGCTTACTTATACCAATCCTCACGAATGATCTTTTAAACCCAAAAATTTCATCTAAAGAAAACGTGGTTGAAAGGTTCTTCTTGTTAAGATGTTCTGCCCTGCAATCGCTTATTTTTAAACCTTTTTATACCTGGAGGGATAGTTGCATATAAACCAGTTGCTTATAAAAAAGTTCATCTGTGATTGAGGCCAATATAGTGATGAAACTTTTTTGAAATTTAAACCACTAAAATGGCATAGAAACTCGAGATTTCGATACTAAATTGCAGATTCAGTGAAAGCAGGCACTACAAAAGGTGGACAGCTCTAATTGACGTACAAATTATTTTTCCCCAGCAAGACTCTGTTTCGAAGTTCAAAAAGACGGACGTCTCTAATTAACAGACCAAAGTCCTTTTCCCAACGGTGTCCGCTAAATAGAACTTTGACTGTAGAGTCTATTTTTATCGTGACATCTCATTAAAGCTAGGGTGAAAAGCCATTGTGGACACACAGTATAAAAACTTGTTTTTAAAAAAAAATCAGCTACTTCATTTTGGAAAACAATCCAGAGGGTCTAGAGACCGTAGGCCCTATTCCCCTATTCCCTTTTCTATATCTTGCGGTAGAACTTTTTCCTATCAGATCAATCTTTTTTTTCCACTTTTGATGTAAAGATTTGAACCTAGACAGGAGAAATAACAGCTACTGCTAAGACGTCTCCTAGCTAAAGACAATAACAAAGTACTAAGTTTTAGTAGAAAAATATAGAAAATCACACATAAATTGCACACTGGGGCCAAGTTCGCTCAACCCCCACAGTACTGAGAAGCCCCTAAAAAGCCCAGTTCTAATAGGGTTAAGGGAAATAATGTGTCGGCTTTTCTAATTACCTAGAAGCATAATAAAATCGCAATTTTTCTATCAGAGAGATTCATAAAATTGCTTAATGGGATCCATATTTACAATAACTTGCCATTCCTTTTGAAATGCGACGTTGCCTATCCATACTTTCATTTACCTTTCAAATAGAATCGGGATTGATATAATTAATAATATCAATCCCAAGCTTATATCAAAGGTAAACAAAAAATAGTACTTACATTGGTTTATAATATGGTAAAACCGTGTATTATAAAATACTCTACCGTGTATTATCCAATAAAATACCTACCCTACAGAACCAGGAATCACTTCATGGGTCTACTTTTGTGTTATTTGAGACTATAAAATGTTCAAATTTGTACTAATTTTAATTTTCAAAGTTTATTAGAACATAAAGATGGACTGATATTGAAAGATACTTATTGTACTTGACGCTACATTCCAAAATTTGACGTCATATTTATTGCTGTCACGAGGCATCAACAGCACCTTTATATTTTTCACCCGGAATAGTTGTGTAAACATTTTTTAGATCGCCGGTAAAGTTTTTTGTAATCTACTAGGCTCACAAGACTCGGTGAAAAGTGTTTTGATTTGTTCGCAAGTTTTTCAATTTTTTTCAAACATCAGCTACCTGTCTAACACAAAACAGGCTAAGAAAAATTTTATGTTGCTATAAAAATCCCCCTTATAGAGCCTTTCTTCCTAAAAGGTTACGCTGGAAAGGAAAAACGGGTTTAACTTGATGCATGTTTTTACTAGCCTTAGGAGTTGGTACTAGCAATAAATATAAGGCTTTTAACCCTATTTGTCATTGAGGGGGCGTATTCCACCCCCGCCCCCCTGTAAACTTTTTTTCCTGGAGATTTTTAGAAAAACCCGTTACTTCCAAATTTTCTTGACTTTAAGTTTGAATAATTTTGCAACATTTCTTTGGAGGTTTGGGCTGGGTTTGAGCCCTCAGCAAGTAATAGTGATCGAGTTGTCGCTGACCTTTTTTCCAAAAAATGGCCATTCTTGACCCCCCCCCCCCAAAAAAAAAAAAAATAAAATAAAATAAAATAAAATAAATAAATAAAATAAAATAAAAAAATAGGATTTTACCGACCTTTTTGAGACTTGTTACTTAGACAGTAGCATAAAAGTAACATTCAGACCAAATTTTAGGTCTTGAGCATGCACCAACAAGGATTTACAGCACTTTTTGTGGCACCACTCCCAAAAATTGAAAAATCGTCAATTTAGGCTAACCGTGGTATGTAAATGATGACGTCATCATTATAATGATGACATCATCACAAATTTGATGGTAGAATTTTGTACATCTAAGATTATACTATTAGTATGCAAAGTTTGATTTCTTGGAAATTTTTAGTCCCTGAGAAAGTCCCAATCCAGTCAAAAATAGCCCATGACAAATAGGGTTAATAGTAAGATGCAACACATCACGCCTAAAATGTTTCATCTTTATAAGCGTACTAATAATAACTTTATTTGTGTCGTTATAATTGAAAATAGTAAGTTACGTGTTACGTAAGACGTTAGAGCCCTTAGTAGGGGAGTTTTAAAGCAAAGGTTGGGCTTGAAGCTCTTTTCACCTTTTTGGTAGCAGGTATTCCAAGTTTCATCACATAAGGCTGTTTAAAACTGGGACTATCCATTTTTTATAAACATCACGCGATCTATGAAGTCAGAACCCTCATCAGGGGGCATTGAAGCAAAGGGTGGATGTAAAATTTTCTTTACTTTTCGGCAACAGGTGTACCAATTTTCGTCACCTACGGGTAATTAAAACCGGATATATTCAATTTGTCTCAAAAACATGCGATCTATTACGTCAAGGCTCTTAAATGGTATTTAGGTAAATGGTGGATGCAAAACTGTTGTTAATGTTTGGGTAACAGGCGTGCCAAGTTTCTTGACTTTAAAGTGTTTACAACTGGAGATATTCAATTTTTCACGTAACCTATGACATAATATGCCTTAGCTGCAACCAAAAATGCCTCAAAAGATATAGGATGCCAACTGAACCACAGCATTAATAGCAAAAACGTTTGATACAAATTAGATTGTTAGGTTACTAGTATCGAGCTGGAAAAATCAGAAATAATTTTCACTATAGTTCAAAAAATTCATGAAAATTTCAAAGATTTACTACAATAAAAATTATACAAAACTGGATTTTTTTCTCAATCAAAGCTTGAAAAACCTGTTCCTCTGGCAAGGATGAACATTATATTTTAGGTGACGTACAGTAATTCTCAAAATGCATATTAATAGAGTATATCAATAGTAAAGGGCATGTCTATATAGGATCAAACGAATACAGCCAGTGGCGGCCTGGCGATGTTAGACAGAGGGGGCCAGTCCTAAATCTTGCCGCCCTACACCCATTTGATCATTTGCCGTCCCCTTTCGGAAACGGTTTTCCAGGTCTGGCCAAGTTAAAAGAGTTCTTGTAGTCGCAGAAAATGCGAGAACACTCCTATTTTACTTTCTTGGATGTAAGTTAATTACAGGATACATAATTTAGCAAATTAAATGCCTAAGCTAGCTCTATTCCATTCTTTGAGACCGAAAAAGCAATTTTCATAGTTTCTGCATCATAAAGTAAGTTAAGAAAATAGGTTAGTAGTTTTTTTGAGACTAGTTTCTAGGAGTCTTAAATGCCTAGCTTTGCCTAAATTCATTCAGTTGATAATTTTGTTCATACATCGATCATTTTCACATCATATCTTCCATTAATGCAATAACGGTATGTAGACAAGGTCCAGAATAAATTTGAAATCCAGTTTAAATATTAGGTTCATCTTGAAAGTACTCGACTTTATAGATAATTCTATCAGAGCTTTTTAAATCTCAAATGGGTTAGGGAGAGTGAATTGATTTCGCCACCGACCTCGTTCTTGGGGCTTCTTTACTTCCTCTCCGCGGCACAAGGAAAGAAGCCCTGGGAGCGAAGTTGATTCTGCCACCTCTTTACTGGAATATCAGCAAGGTTTTCTTATTTTGGTTAATTTCTAGGTAAGCTAACAAATTACAATATTAGACGTAATATTAAGGTTTTAGCCCAAGCTTGACTAAAAGCGCCGTAGTGACGATCAAAAAGGAAATCACCATAAGAGACATAGCCTTAGACTAGATCTAGTCCATTCTTGAAAATTGCAAAAAAACGGAAAATCGGAGAATTTGGAAATCTGGGCCACAGGAGCGAGTTGACTTTGGAGAATGTTAAAATTAAAATAAAAATAAACCGATAAGATAAACCGATTCCCGAAATAGAGGAAATTGGACTAGATTTCTAGTCTAACATAGCCTTAGCCAATGAAATCCCATTTGCAAAAATATTTGGAGATAAACTTTAGAAAGTCTTTGCGCAGCCATTTTACTTTGACAACTCCTAAAAGTAATTTGGATTTGCTGAGGAAGTAACCCTGTCCATGATTTACATAGGAATCCATAAAACAAGTCCGTAGCAAAGTGTCTTAGGTTAGGGGGCTGACGTATAGTGTTGTAGTCACCATGACTTAGCAATCGTACTAGAGAAAAAAATTTGAAGTTTAGACCAGAATAATGGCTAAAATGACATACAAATTCAGGATTTCTACTATATTGCTGCTGGGACTTGTTTTTCTCATATAAAATTGTTACAGATCTTTTATATTCTTTACAAAAAGCTACTTTATTTTGCAAAATAGTAAGTGCGCCTGCAGCTCCTTATGGTCTGGTAATATTGCTTACTTTTTCCAGAGTGCGCAGTATTTGAAATTCACACTAATTCAGTACTTCACCCCCTTTCTCTGACCCCATTTCAATACTCTTCATCTTAATTTTCCATTACCACAGTATAAATGCTCATTACAAAAATAGCTTTTTTCAACAAATTACTTCTTACTTTTTTAAACTGAATTCTTAAAAGACAGTCAAGGGGCGCAAATCGAAACTTCTATAAAAAGAGGGGCGCTTTTTGAAATGATAGATTTCTGTAATTTTCTAATTAATTTAGTTTTGCTTTTAGTACTACCATAAACGCTTTTGACTTTAAATTTTTGCCGCCCCTATCACTTTGCCGCCCCTAAAATATTAGAGAGCAGGGGGCCATGGCCCCCTGGGCCCCTCTGCCAGGCCGCCACTGAATACAGCCATAGTTTTGACCGTAAATAATTATTTAATTGTAAAAGCAATACCATAGGTTAAAAGTAGAAAAATACAGAGGTGAATACAAAATGATAATTATAAAGGATTAAATCAATCAAAACACATTATTTTAGATATATATAAAACAGGACAGACACTTATAGAAGGGTTGAAATATATCTTAAATATTTGATATCTCGAGAATATTGTATATTATCTTTTGTAGGTTGCTATTTCAAAACAAGGAGCCAAAAAGCCACTTTTGACATATAGCCTAAATAGAATTCATATGAGCAATTTCAAAATTTTGAGTAATATAATTTCTATTTACTGAATCGATAAAAAGTCCTTTGACACAATACCATGTTGTTCGTAACTTTTGAAATACGCAATTCGCTTGAACATTCTAAATTTATTCATCAAAACTCCATGGATAATCTTTTTAATTAATTCATTTGCACACGACGGAGGTCTTTTGATAGCTACCAATATTTACTTCTAACTTTAATGAATAATTTACTCGAATTTTCTGAATTTTTTCATCGAAACATTAAACATTTTCCAAATTAATTCGTTTTGTCGATAAAAATCATTCGACACACAACAGCATGTTATTTGTAACTTATGAAATAAAGAATTTGCCGGAAGTTCTAACGTTATTCATCAAAACATTAAATATAATGTTCTCGAGTAATCCACTCGTACACATCAGAAGTCTTTTGATAGCACACTTGATATATTTGCAATTTCTAAATAAAAAATTTATTCCAACATTCTGCTGAATTTATTCATCGAAGTGAAAGTCAAAATGTTCCGAATTCAATAGCTAGCTGACTCAATAAAAGTCTTTCAACACAATACCAAGTTTTTGGTGTATTATGAAACAGACAATTGGCTTGAACGTTCTATACACATTTATTGAAAACATAAGTATAATCGATGTTCCATGTTCATTCATCGACACATCAAAATTTCCTTGACAGTGCCCTCAACCTTTGTTTGTAACTTCCAAAAGATATAAACACTTTGTTCTTCTGTTGTTCTGATGAACTTTTTCACCAAAATGATTGTTGGAATGTGGGTCATGTAGAACCCTTTTACAAGTTTTCATTTAATTGGCTATTAAAAGCAATTAATGTTTTAAAGAACAAACCGCATTCGTTTTTTGATTGGCTAGTGATTAACAAATAATTATTTACCTTATAAAAGGTTCTGTACTCCTCGGGGGAAATGTCCCAAATCATTTCATCGAATTGACAAAGCTTATCTATAAAACTATTGGTTTCTGAATATAATTCATATTCACCACATATTAATGCTTGAGGCTTATTTTTAACTGTAACCGAAAAAGCTAGCTTTAGACTTTCAGACAACTAGATTTCACCTAAAATGATTGCTAAGCTTGCTGCTCCGTCCCATGTCGCTTTTGTGATCTGCTTTGTAGTTCATAGTAGTTTATACTCTTATATCATATCAATAATCCTCCAAGAACTTGCAAGCTAGCTAGTTTTCTCATGAAGTTGGTGGTACCATTTCCAACTCTTATCATCTGGTTTGCTTATCTTGTAGCTAACTTATGTAGTTAGCTATATAGCTAATAACAAAGCAGTCCAAAAAGATAAACTGATTCTATCTGCTTTGCTCGCTCGCTTGACTCACTTTCGATTTCTCACTAACTCTACGAAAAGAACGAATCTGATCGGTTTATGGCGAAAGTGATGGCTCATTTATAAAGAGGCTATATTTTTAAACCACAAGAGCAGCCTGGAAAAAGAAGATACAAGAGCCCATAGGGCTTCAAAAAGTTCTGTGTCCAAGCTATAATTCCAAATCTGATCTTAAAAAATACCAATTAATTTATGAAGTATTCAAGACACAAAAGAGTCATGTACCTAAAGAGTTAAGTCGGAAAGGAAAATGTGACTTCACATGACCCATATTCTTGCTAGCCTTAGAAGTGGTACTGTCAGTGAATACAAGGCTTTTAATAGTCAGATGCCGCACATGATACCTACTAATAATAACGTCACTTGTGCCATGATCATTGAAAGTAATAAGTCGCGTGTTAGCGAAGACGGTGGAGCCCTTAGCATGGGGGTTTTAAAGCAAAGGGTGGATGAAAGCCTTTTGTTGACGCCTGTGTAGCAGGCGTACCAGGTTTCGTCCCGTAAATTTGTTCACTACTAGAGATATTCTACTTTTCTTATAATCACATGACCTATTACGTAATAAGACTTAGATGCAACCATTTGCAGCAATTGCAACAACAACAGAGCAGCATAATATCTGGACCATCATCATCTAGAGCTTTTGGACGTTTTTCTTTCAAATTGCCTGAAGTTTACCAACCGCAAAATCAATTTCATCATATTCCTTTAAGGTCAGTTGCCCCCCCTGCTCTTAAACAATCACAGCAAGTTCACATCTCTCCAACCTTGGCAGACTAGAATACACGGCCAGGTAAGTTGGTTCAGAAGGCGTAAAAATAGAAGGCCAGTTTTTCATGTGCTAAAACGGGTTTTTCATGACTGGCTAACGTAAAGATCACATTTTTAGTGGAGCGCGCGCTACATTTTCCAAAACATTTCAACGAGGAAGGCCATGAGATAAGAGATGTGATGAGGTATTTGTGGTAAGATATTCATTTTCTTATGCTGAAATGTTCTTACCTAGTAAGAAAAATAGTTTTTAAATGTGCAGCAACTACTATAGAACAGAAAAGTGGTATAGAAAGTTTTGACAGTAATACAGAAATATAAACTTAATTTAAAATTTCCTGACAGTAAAAAGTGTTTAAAGCACAAGATAAACAGATAAAGACTGTAAAAACACAAACTTGAGTACCAATATAGCATTCAGCGTTTACTATTGATCAATTTGATGACAATTATGGACATAGCTAGCTAGGTAGGGTACATAATTTTAAAGAAAAATACTAGTAACAGTTTACAGACACACAGACAGAGCCAGGAGGCAGGACAGGAGACAAGAAGCTTATATAAGAATTTTATTTTGGAAATAACTTTTGAATAAAATTGACAGTTTTTATCCTGCAACCCAAATTATGACATGTATGAAGGTTTAGATTTATCATGCATTTTATTAATTGACTAGTATAATCAACTAGCACAAAGACCTTTGCAGCTTTTACGTTATTAAGGTATTTAAAAACATTCACTTACGCTGGACCGAGATCTTTCGTTGCACAACGTATATATGTATAAAATAGTCTAATTGAAGTCTGTAAAAGTCTAGAAATGATATTTTGGACACTTAATATTGAAGTATTTTCTTCAAGCATATTGTTCGAAAAAGCCTAGCTTTCCAGCTCTCAACAATTAAATGTACTTTTAGAAAAATAAAATTTTTAGGAGGAGGTATTCTGGGTTGTTGAAAAAGGTTGGGTACCCAATATTGGGCCCCATATTGGGTAGTAAAAAATTTTTAAAGACCAGAAAATTTTGTTTGTTTTTTTTTTTTTTTTTTTTTTTGAAGTTCTTTCAGCTCTCTCACGGTCATTAGGAATATGTCATTCTTTCTGGTAGATATTTATACATTCGCATTAAAATTACTATTAACTTTTGGTCGGTCATGTTTCTAATGAGAAATATTCAATTATTCAATATACATTTGACTTTCGGTAACTTGAACACTCACTTGAACTACTCGGTAGTTCGAACTAACTTTTTTTCGATCCCTTGAATCATAAAACCCCTTTCAGAAACACTCGAAAACTCGAACATCTCAGCCATGACTGATGACTGGCAGCCAAAGAATTATGAATACAAGATCAGAATCAGACAACTAATTAGCAGAGCATGGTCATACTTGGTTTTATTTATAAAGTAAAGCAATAATGTTGACCAACTTAGTTTAGCTAGCATTTGCATTAAACTTATTTCTAACTTTTGGCCGGTCGTGTTTCACAATCAATTTGCAGAGCTTGGTCACAATTAGTTTTATTTATAAAATGAAGCATTAGACCAGCTTAGTTAAAAAGCCAAACTAAATGAATAAAACAAACAAGTTCCATAAAACTAGTGAAATTAACCAGCGGGCTGTTGAAGCATATAAATTAACGAGAACAATTAAAAACATTAAATACAGGGTGTCCTAAAAAAATGTATACACATTAAAAATAACTGTAAACCAGGTATTTAATTAGGATTTTAATATTTCAACATTGTGAAAATATTTACAAGCATCATTTTTTTTGTTTTCTCATTGTATTTTGACCATATTTTTGGATAATTGTAAATGACTGATAAAATAACTTTTTGTGGTTTTTTTTTC
>JANSTP010275525.1:0-10056 GCA_025330745.1 Cladonema radiatum | reverse complement strand
AGTTACTATGCTTCGTTATAGTGCAGTTGAAATCATATGATCCGGAACGCTAAGGTCCTAAAGAATTCGGTCAATTCCATTATTCCCTCCAGTTTCCATTTACTTGTTTGAATATAAGAATTACGCGTTGTAATTTATTGAATGCCAATTTTTTACATCATCTTTGTTCGATCAAAAATTGTGACAAAAGTTGTAAATAATACTTAGCCACGTAGAATCAAGTTAAATCACTCTTTGCACGTCAACCACGCAACCACGTTAAGAACAATACCTACAGCAATAAGAAAATGCAACATCCGGACGTAAAGCACGCTTAGCACGCTTTTAGAAAAAAGCACACAGGCACGCCAAGCACGTTTTTAGAAAAAGCACGCAAACACGCCAGCCACGCTTAGCACGCTGACACGTCAAGCACGCTAAGCAAGCAGAACACGCCATAAAAGTAAAACACGCAAGCAGGCTTAGCACGCCAAGCACGAAAGCACGCAGACAAGTGAAGCACGCCAACCAAGCAAGCACGCAAACATGTTGAGCACGCAATCACGTAAGCACGAGAGGGCACGTTTAGCACGTAAAGCACGCGATTTAGCAAACTCAAGTTGTAATTAGTAAAGTTTTTCCTCATTTTTTCCACTGATTCTAATAATGTATAATGACATGAGCAAACGGATAGCATAATACCATGGTTAGAAAAAATTTCTTCTTCGTACGAAATATGGGCAGCTTGATAGAATACTGTAGGAAACAAGTCAGCGTCACTGTTGCTATTAGAATTAAGATAATTCTCTATAGTTCTTTGCTGTTTATAGTTGTGGATATTCTGTAGGCATAACAGACGAACTATAAGCCATCTTCCATTCAAATTTATCACTTTGATAATCAATTATATCTTCTTGTTCAATTTTGTATATTCATTTATTAAATATCCTCACTTTGATCATTCCTAAGTGCACGCTCGACTGCACTTGTCCACTTTTCAACAAAAAATTTAAAAATTTCAGCAGAAGCACTGTACTCGTTGACAGTTCGCCTTGAAAGAGGGCTTGGGTAAAAATCAGGATCTTCTTATATCACCCTACTGTCATCTGATTGGTTAGTTAGAAAAATAAAGCCTTCTGATTGGTCCTTGAATCATTTTCTTTGATTCACAAGTTTTTACGAGAATTGGTTTAGTTGCCTAACTCGCCTTCGGCATGCTGCACTCGTACTCTCCATTTCCTATTACTTACCTGTGCACGAGAAAATACTGTGGACTGTCAAAAACTATACTGCCTACCGTCAATGATACTGCTTACTGTGTACAGAAAAAAAATTGTGACCACGAATAGAAAATTCTCCCTTTCCTAGGAGAAAATTAATAAGTCTCGTTAACGTAATTAACTTAATTAAATCCAGGTGGTTTTAGAAAGAAGGAGTATGAACTCATATGATTCTTTTTGTCATTTTTAATTATTTGTTTTGCTCAATAAAGCAATTAAAACATAGGATGTTAGCTCAAAGTGCTAAAAATTCAACACCAACAATTTTTGTAAAAGTACTGACAACGTTCACTATGCTCTAATCTTTATCGAAAAACGCTCCCACTCCTAAAAACACTTTATTACTAGTCTCTCGGTGACGACCTAGTCGGTACACTTTATCTTTTTAAGTACAACGTTTTAGGTATCTTGAAAATGGCATATAGGGTCTCCTAAAGAACTTTTAAAAGCTAATCTTTTTCAAATGTATCTGGATAGTGTTTAAAACATAGAATGTGGCAAAGCAATTTCCCTCCATGCAGGCCATAGTATTCAAAGACGCCTAGGTCTTCCTTAGTTATAGGGATTTTTTTCTCAAAATCTTTTGTTTTTTTCATAACCCAAAGCGGTTTTAGCAGTTAAAAAATTGCTTTTTAGGAGGAAGTTGGTAGAAGTAATCAGTGTTTTTTTAATTACATGAAAAAGCAAAAGTGTCATTACTAACACGGTCTTTTTCAATGTGTTCATACTCCTTCTGTTTAAAACCTATTTGATTAGTTTAAAGCAAAGGGTGCTCAATGAACAGGCCTACGTAACGCGAAAAAGGCTCACAAGACTACTCATGTTAGATCTTCTAGTGTTAATTTTTAATAGTAAATACTGTAAGTACCCTAATTGTAAGAAAAAATGGAAAGTCAAGGCCAAAAGGTACACAATGAATTTTCCGTAGCATACCATCAAGCTTAATACCAACCCCTCCACCTCACCTCCACCTCAAACAAAAACAACCACCAAATCATGTGCTGAAGCACGAAACGTTGAACATGATCAGGTTGCGGAGTTTTTGAAAAGTGATAAAATAACATATGAAATACTTTCAGCAAATATTAGAACTAACAATTTCCTCGTTGACACTATTGTTTATACTATTGATAATGTTATTTGTATACAGTTAAAAGATGTCATTGATGATTGATGAGATGTCAATACTTTATTGCTGAAAATATCTAATGATATGAAATTTATTTGGCATTAAAACGACTATCACATCTTTATCTAAAAACTCAGTAGTAACACTAGATACTTGGTCGAAAATCAAAGAAGCATTGTATTTTTTAAATTTTCTAGAACAAGATGGAAAAAAGACGGTATTGATTGAACATTGAACAATTGGAGAACAAAAATATACTCAAGAACAGATATTTCGTGCATTTGAATATTTTTCTAAATCCAGATCACTGTACAAGCGATTGCGTCAAGATATTGAGCTTCCTGGCATTGCTACTTTAACAAGTTCAACATCAGCAGTAAATAGCACATCTGATAAAGAATATCTAAAACATGTTTTTTCAAAACTGAACGAAAAGCAAAGAAAATACACACTTTTAGTTGATGAAGCTTGTTTAATTTGAGCAAGTAAAAGTTTTAATCGATGGAATCAAGGCATATGGAGGAAATGTTAATAGTATTATCTGCGATAATAATCGAGTCAATCATTCGTTTTTTAAGAAATTTAATTTGAAATCTCCTTGGAGGACAATCGATAATATGTTTTTGCTCTATGTTTTTGTGCATATCATGAAAAATATTAGGAATAACTGCATCACTGAAAAAACTGAGGAAATTGAGTTTTTTATTGATGATAAAAAATATTAACTTTAACATTAACTAGTATTTCCAAATTAAATAATGTTGCAGCTAATCCACGACCTATTGAAAGACAAAAGATTGATACGTGCCTTCGAGTTTTCTACAATGAAATAATTCATGCCTTAAAAACACACCCAAAACTGTAATTTTTTAACCAAGTTTGTTGAATTCTGGAAAATATGTAACGTAAAGAGTCTGAATGAAAAAAAACGGTTACGCAATGAAAACAGAACCCCAATTTCTCTCGAAAACATGAACAGTTTAACGAAACTACAAGGAATTTCAATATGTGCCAATTCACTGACCAGCAAGTCTGGTGTACGTATGAAAACGTTAACCCGCAATACTAGCAATTCATTGTAGCATACTTACAAAGGTTTCGTTGAAATGTCGCATTATCTTTTGTCCAACGATCACAAGTTTGTTTTACTCGGTCAATTTACCACAGATCAAGGCGTACTCAAGTAAAAGGCTTAACCAGCGTACGATTGGAGTCGAAAATCGGAGGCGGGCTTTTGAAATTTTCATTCTCAAAAAATGGCTGGCACAGAAAGGTCATGTCATAACTTTGGCTTATGATATCTTACCCTAGCTTTGGCTACCCTAGATATCTTTCACTTTTTAGCAGTTAGCTAGCAAGCACAGTTTCATAAAAGTCAGCTCCATGCTGCAAGAAAAGTTCCCTTATTTTATTGCTTGTAGAAAAAGTAATTTAAACCACTGAATAAGGGGCCAATAAAGGCAAGAATTATTTTAGCCATGTTTTATTTCTTTTTCCTGACTTCGTTTCCTCTGCCTCTCTCTGAATTTTGATTTACAAGTATCAGCGAGCAAGCAGCCCCTATAACGCTGCTGTTGACAACAACAGCATTCCTGTAGCTATGGCCAATATAGGTTGTTTTCCTTTCCTGAAGTGTCTTTATTTAGTCTTTTTCATTACAAATAGTATATATTACACGGCAGAGTATTAATAGTTTAAGGAAATCTGAAATGCTAGCTATATAAATCTTTGGATATATAAAAAATGATAAAACCAATACAGATTCTGTTTTCAAAGAACTACTATTTGATTAGACCAAATCAAATTCTAAATAGATCTCAGTTATTTCAAAAAAAGAGCTAACGAATCAGGAAAAAGTTATTGAAAATTCCAACTTGTTTTAAGAAAACTTTTGATATAATGCTACCATTTATTCAATATTATTCAATTTATTCTGCATTCTCCACAGAATCAAAAGTTTCATTTTATTTTGGTTAATGCTCAAAGCAAGCCATCATCTCTCATTGCTATGGTTTAAGGAAAAAATAAATGCGCTTGCAAGTAATTGATTATTTTTCACAGCAATAAATGTTATTCCTACTTGTTGCGCAAATAACGTATAGCTAGATACACCATTTTTATCTATATTATGTTATAGATATAGTATTTAGTAAAATTGTTATAGTTGTACAGAATATAGAGCGTACCATATCTTTATAGGGATATATTTTGTTTTAAACAGTACATTAAGTTTGATGTAAATATCTAATTTTGCAGCTTATCAAAAATATTTTGAGTAGAAAATTTTATTTTGGCTTACCAAAAATATTTTTTGAAAGATTTCATTTTGTGGCTTATCAAAAATATTTTTAGGAGGAAATTTAATTTTTCAGCTTGCCAAAAGGACTTTTGTAGCAACTTTTTGGCAGAAATTTAATTTATCGATTTTCCAAATATCTTGTTGTACCTTGTTTTCCCTAATATTCTTTTCTGTAGATTCTTGTGTAACTACAGCAAGTTTACCCCAGTTTACCAAACGGAAACTGAGGTGTATGTGAGGCTTGCTACATCACATCTGCCTGAAAATTAAATTCAAGTGATCAACTTTGTAGCTCTGATCAAAATGATTTTTATCTTCCACATTATATACTGGCTACATTTGTGTTTTATTTATCCCTTTTTAGCAAAAATATTGCCCTAAAACTTTTAAAGCCATCCATGATATTCAACAAATCATATTTTAAAATTCAGCACTCAAATTTGAATGAAGTTCGCTCTAAAAACACATAGTCATAGCATGCTATATTTAGCTATACATAGCTATGCTATGGAAAGCCAGCTATCTACAATTTCTAAAAATTTTAAGCTAACTAAATACTAAACGGGAGAGCACATAGGTAATTATATCATTCCTTTTTGTTATATTTTTAAACTAACTTATGTGTTTTGAGAAAATTTCTGGCTAGCTAACTTTAGCTACATTTTCCCTTTCATTTCTCCATTTCCTGGCTATCTAGTTGTTTAATAAATAAATGCTAAATCAACCTTAGAGGTTTCTTTCACTAACAAAGTATCCTTGAATCATATTAAATTCATTAAGATTTGTGATAATTTCTTTTCAACTAGAAGTTGACTCTCCTCAAGTCCACCATATTGTCAAATGAATTTCACGAAGAACCCGCCTGTAATTTTAGCCTCCAATCACACGTTGGTTAGGCCTTTTACTTGAGTACGCCTTGCGTACGCCTCGCCACAGATCCGTTAGTTAGAGAAAGCATTCGGAAAACTTCGCCAAAGTAGCGGTGGAAGATACTTTATAAATGTTCAGCAAAAACCCGAAAAATTCAACATTGATAAAACTAAACTGTTGCTTTAACATCAAGTAAACTTAGCAAATTTTGGCACAGGCGGTCATTCTTGCTCCATATGTTCATATCTACGTACTAAAACTGTTGTCGAGTTAATTTAAGATGTTAATAAACTTGAAACGGCTAAACCTGGTGCAGTAAAAATAACATTGGTATATATTGCTGGCTACGTAGCCCATAAGAATCAACAGAACGACAACGCTAGCTTCAATTATCATCAGAAATATGGTTCTTATCTGGACAGTATGAATAGCGGTGGTTTGTCAATTTCTGGTTATGTTATATGTCAATGGACTTTTTTTCATACATAATCTTTACCCGCATATGGTCAACTGTTTGCAGTATATTGCTTGTGAATACCGTCATGATAATTGCACAGTTTTATGAATTAAATATTCAGCAAGATCATGAGAAAACATTAGCTAAGAGTTTTATCAACAACCAATGCCACATTGAAACTCCAAAGTCCGACAAAGAACCAAATCAAAAACCTCTCAAACTCTCCAACAAATGCTTTCTATTATAACTATAAACATTGGATGCCATGTTTGAATCAAACTGTCTCGAATATTTATTCTTTCCACTTTGAAGCTTGGCTAGTTCATAAAGCCAGAGCAGCGTCATTCTTTGTATATGTTTGTTTATTTTGTTAACGTTATTTTACTTGAGTTATGAAAAATGTTTTGTTACTGTTGATGAATTTCATTTACATCTTTTCTCATAACCTTCATAAACTCTTCCTTCCCCGAAACTGACAGAAAATGTTTAAGAGATTTTGTTTATTTGATTTTAAATTTTATAAAAATAATCCGATAAAATATGACACACCGGGGGTTCAAAAATCATACAAACAAAATTAAATGGGAAATGAATTCAACAAAAAAAATTTAAAACTTTTATTAATTTGTTCAATACATTTTTATACTTCAATTTATAGATATTATTACGTTCCAATATGAAGATTTAAGAGATATTTTTAATTTTTTATGCATTTTTTACCCCCTGCCAATTTTATTAATTTAATAATTTTGCTTATAAATCATCGGCCCCCAGACAATTCGCTGGTACGTACGTTGCATATGCCTGTAAATTCAGTACGCTTTGGTTTAAAGCCGATGAGTTATTTCGAAGTCCCGTTGACTGAACTCCGCTTAAAATATGTTGTCACTGCTAAACTCAATTACATTAAATTCAGCGTTTTCTAAATATAAGCAAGAAAAATGCCAAATAAGCTTGATATCGCATTCATATGCTAGATTCATTGGTATATGTTAGTAGGACATGAAATATTGTAAAAAATAGTGTGTTATTGGTATTTTTTAAAGTCGTTGATTCGAGGTCTAGTATTTTGAAAATAGCATGCTAAAATTCTGTCAACCAGGTCTGATAAAGTCCTTATTAGAGACATGACAGAAAAAGTTATTATTAGAGACCCACAAAGCAAATAGGGTTACGTAATCAAATTTTTTATGCTTAGAAAGTCTTAAAGTCTTAGAAAGTCTTGTAATAAAGTCTTAGAAAGGAACCATTTCATCAAAAAAGATTTTGTAAGTATGCAGAAAGTGACAATGTTCGGCGTTTATGTGGTGGTGTTGCTAAATTTCTCTAATATGATGCATAATATCTTTACAAATTATTATTTATTCAGCAACAGATTCGTCAAGTGACCTTTTCAACCACCACCACTCAAAATCATAACAAAAAATAAAAACTAAAATTTAGAAAAATAAACCCATTACATGATAAAACGTGAACAAGTGACTGTTTGGTTACCCTGCTCAACTTCGAAAGAAGCTAAAAATTATGTGTATGAAAATATGTAGCTTTTTACCTTCTCATGGAGTGATGGGTATGCTTTACTCACGTATGGGAATGATTGATCATCTACAATATGCCAGTGAAGTACGTTGAACTTGCTGTAAGACATAGCATCCTATAATAAATGAAAATAAAAGAAATAAAGGGATAGGTGCACGCAGCGTCGCCCAACGCGGAAGCCTCGACTTGACCTGTTGAGTCTGTCCAATCAATAGGTTGCTGTGCGACCACTATTGCAAATGAAAGTAAATTTGGTATATATATTAATTTGGACAAACAAACATAGTATAGGAAGCTAGAATATTGATTTCAATTTCCCAACTTAAATTAAGTCTCATTAAGGACATGAGTTGTTTTCGTAGCAACCAACAGTAAATATATATTTTGATACGCTTAAGAGCAATTAAGAGTATACGTGCACCAAGTTTGGTTGCAGAGCAAATTATAGTGGAATTTATAAATTAGCTTTCTGATAACGTCACAGGCTGTTTGCTAACCGGCCTTTTAACCCTATTTGCCTTTTAACCCTCTTTGCGGATTCCGCCCCCTCCCTCTATAAACTTTTCTCAGCTGTTTTTTGTCTAAAAAGCCGATGTGCCTAGTGTCTTTCAGTTTTAGGGACTAACAAATATTTTGACCAATTTTCATGAAGTTTGAACCCGCAGAACCTTGACAATGGTCAATTTTCGGGCCAATTTTGGCCAAAAAATTGTGTAAAAATCAGAACTTATTTTTAAAAAGCAATAATAGCATGCTCAAATGTACTTTTTGTCGCTAAATTCCAATAGAGCATCACAACAATAGTATGTACACCAAGTTTTGTGAAGGAATATTGTGTGCTTTAATTATATAGTGCTGTTTATGCACAAAAGTCAACAAAATCGGCTAAATCGGTACAATTTCCGCCATGTGATGACGTGATCACCGTAAGGATGACGTCATCAAAATAATTATGACGTAATTTTGTACATCAAGTGTTGTAGTACTAGTGGAGACAGTTTGGTTGCATAACTCCTTCTAGATCTTGAGATCTTAGAGGTGGGGTTAGGCTAAAAAAGCAGAAGGCAAATAGGGTTAACCCTATCTGAGGCGAGCTTTTGTTAACTTATGATAAGCAAGGGGGGGGGGCAGCTTTTTTGCCTGCTTTTCAATTTACCGCTCATAAGTCAATTTATACTTAACCAATTTACACCAACCTTGGACCAACAAAAGTTCAACCTATTAGCTACCCATTGACGTCATTTAGTGACCAGAAAAGTGATGACGTCATTATTTTTTGCTGTATCGTCAAAAATCAATGTTTTCGGTCAAAAATCGGGTCCGAATAATCAAAATCGAGATTTTCCAGAGGAAATCGATTATAGACTTTGAAATTGATGTAGAACTTAATAATTTAACCAAAAATAACAATATTAAGTGTTACTTTTGTCGTAATCTATTTTTAAGTCCCGATTTTTGGTAAAAAATCAATACCTTTGTGAAATGATGACGTCATCACGATATTTCGGGACCAGGGGGGCTAGACATTTTTCACCATCGTATTGCCAATAAAAAGTTAGCAAGGTAATGAAAATTTCAGCTTAATACCTATAACGGTTCTGGAGATATTCAAAGTTGAGTCCACGGGAAAAGAAGCCCCCCTCCCTGCCTCAGATAGGGTTAACAAATTTTAACCATTAAATTAGGCCTAAAAATACTCAGAACTATTTAGCTATATGTGCACCAAAGATTTCATCTCAAATCCCCACCTTCCCTAGAGCTCTAATTCTAGAATTCTTTTGATCGCAAAGTTGCATGCAAACGGTCTGGATGATTTTTCTCTGAAACTGATTATGGATTATCTCTCTAACAGAAAGCAAAGAGTTGAAATCAATACTGAATACAGCACTTGGTTAGAAATTTTATTTGGTGCCCCCCAAAGCACGATTTTGGGACCACTTCTCTTCAATATATATCTCTGTGATGTATTCTACATTATAGAATCTGTTGACTTAGCAAGTTATGCTGGCGATACCTCTCCATATACCGAGGGTGTAGATATAAATGACGTCATTAATAAATTGGAGGAGATCTCCTCTCAAATTTTTCAGTGGCTTCTTGATAACAAGATAAAGGCTAACCCAGATAAATGTCATGTTCTTCTGAGCTCTAATGAAACGAAGACGTTGTCAATTTCTGACACGTTTGTTAAAAGTAGCAAGTGTGAGAAACTATTAGGTATCTATTTTGATTGTGATCTGTCGTTTTCCAATCATATTGATCACATTTGTAAAACAACTAATCAAAAGCTTTATGCTCTTGCACGGATTAGTAACTACATTACCCTAAATCAACGACGATTTTTGATACATGCTTTTTTCCAATCACAGTTCAATTATTGCCCACTTGTTTAGATGTCCCACAAAAGAGAACAAAATAACAAAATGAACAGGTTACATGAGAGGGTTTTGAGAATTATATATAACGATTGGACCTCTAATTTCCGAGATCTTCTGTCAAAGGA
>JANSTP010275514.1:0-10057 GCA_025330745.1 Cladonema radiatum | reverse complement strand
ACGGTATTAAACAAAAGTCGAAAAAACCTAAACTGAATGAAAATTTTACAAAAGAAAGAATCCATTGCACTGTGTTGCAATATAAATACACAAACACAAACAAAAATGAGGTTCTCTTATTCACTTGCAACATTCATTGACAAAAGAAAAATTTCGCGAGGATTTATTTTCGCGAATCCGCCGTTTGGAAATATTACGCGAGGATTTAATTTCGCGATTTTAGGCTCTGCGCCGAAGCCTGATTTCCAAGGTGGTCCCGTATAAACGCCATTTCACGCCCTGACGGAAAGATATTGTGCTCGCTAGACGACCGAGGCGTGGGTTAGAACTCGGAACCCTAAGATTCAACAAACCTTAGGATTCGCTGCCCGGTACGCTACCAACTGCGCTACACCGCCCGCCCCCATGTTTTACAGAATACTGAAAGAAATACTGGGGATGTGGGATAATTGGTAACGGCTTTTTCATTTATGTTAAAAGAAAATCGTGTCTTTTATCGCTCTAAATACAGTAGACTTGATTTTGGTCCCTTGTGATGGGTCGTAGCTTTATGGAGAAGCCGAGGGAGAAAATTCCTCTTTCAAAAAACTAATCTGATTGGCTGCCGTAGAATAAATTAAGAATTATTCTTAGAAAGCGAATTGAGGCAAACCGTCTTTCTAATTAATCATGGAATCGAAACATTTATCAACTTTGTCAAAACCTTCCCAGGCCATGTCTTACGCTTTCAACTTTGCGAGTGCACAACTTTAAAACCAGATTGACTCATCTGAAATTTTCAGTGATAACTCAAAGAAAAAAAATAAAAAGATTCTATAGAGTTATGTAAAAAAATTAGCGGGGACTTTTCATGGAAGAAAGCGAGACATCAATTAGAAGAAAGTTGTTCTTAAATATATATAACTTCTATATTACCTTGTAAGCTTTTAAAAAATTACAAATTAAAATTACATTACTTTAAAAATAGTACTTTAAACAAACAAAATCTTATGAATCCCGTTTAGTGCAAAAATACCCAGTGCTATTCAATAAGGAGATTGAAATATAACTTCCATAGCATCGGATAGCTCTATAGATCTTTTTACAACAGTTGATTTAATTGGATGCTCAGAAGCTATCCGATGCTAGTGGAAACGCAGCACCAAAATATCTGTGGCAAAGAAGAGCCTGTTTTAGCAAACTTTTAGCAAGATAATACAGACAGTTTTAGTCATCTCGACGATATATTTTAAATAATTCACGTCAATTTCAAAAGCTATAAAAACGCCTAACAAAGATATGAAAAGACCTTAATGAAAAGCTTTGAAAGTGGCTTAAAGGCACATTTCCTTTCCGCAGAAGACTTTTATTTGCTCATTGAATGCAAACTTGAATTTAAGATTCACTTGAAGATGACACTAAAAAATTCCTTCTACACCTTGAGATATGGACCGAACCATGGATATGAGCATTTGATCTTTGTAAAAAAGGCGCGCAAATACAGAAATTCCATCACCTTTCAAATGAAAACAAATAAAATTGGGTCATTATTTAAACCTTTTAAACGCGCATAACTCCATAAAGAAATCGAGTTGTCAAGCAAAAATTTCAACGGTAATTATGCCGTATACAATAAAATTTTTTGGGGTAGTACCTTTAAGCCAGACACCAACCGGATTTAAAAACAAAATGAATCAAATAAAATGAAAAAATATAAAGAACAATATTAACACAAGAAAATTATAAATAAAGAATGTCGTTAATAAATACTAAAAACAAATATTAAAATTATATAATTACGCGGCACTTAAATCTTCACATATAATCTAGGTGAACGGTAAAAATTATATTATTATAACGAGTTTAATCATGCGTATAACAACAATATTACTGCAGTGCTACGGATACGGAGTATGCGTGAGTGCGTGTACGGAGCAAATCCTATTTTCAAGAGGAAAGATTTACTTTAAATTTCCAACTCCAGAAATTTCTGTAAATTTCGCGAATGGACTATTTTTGCTCCTTCAGGAAAATAAAGCCCGCAAAATATTACTTTCAAGGTCGATTCGCGGAATTTCATGAAAAGTTGCTTTATGTACATTTTTAAAATAAAAAGTCAATTTTTTCAGTTTCTTACAAATATTCGTGAGCATTGTCGTGGAAGTTTCTCTAGCTTGCCATTACATCCATCTAAAATGGATAAAACTTTGATAAATCTGACCTATTCGCAAAAATAAATTTCTGCGACATGTAAAAAGTTCCGTGGAATTAGCGATTCGCAAAAATATCTTGCTGCAAAAATTTCTGACAATAAAGTACACTATGCTATTATGATGACATTATTAACTTGTCATAAAAGGGTGAAAAACTGAAGATTCGCTACATTTGGCCATTGCAAAATCGAGAACGGCTCATTCTTTCAAAAACACATCTAAATTTTCGTCAGAATTAACTTAGAAAGGGTCTTTATTCAGCCTGACCTAGTTTTTCAAAACTCAGATATGATAAGCCATCATACTATGTCTGTTATACTGTAACAAGAACTGAATTCGACTGATAGCGGCCAAGAGAAAACTACTTTGTAAAAACTTCAGCTCATGAAGGTTTCAAAGAGCGAATTGGTGCAGTTTCACAAGATGACCTGCTGTAGCCATATTTTATATAGAGTCGACGTGCTCCAAAAATATTTATTGCATTGAAAATATCAAAATCCAATGTAATGTTGGAGAAAAATAGATGGAATGATTTCTGGTAAAGTACTGCAATACTTTTTACAAAGATTTTCCCAAATATAGAAATATGGATATAAAGAGTTGCCCAAAAAGATAAATATTCTATATACCTGCAGACCTATTGGCCATCGGCCCTTATAGAAATCACAAAAAGATATGCACTGCTTTTGAAAATGTAAAGACACATTAATAACTGAATATGAAAAACTCTTTTGCTAATTATTCCAGAAATAATGAAGAAATTTTTTGACAAATAGATTTTTGCTCATAATGAACAACTTTTGAGAAAGTCGATATAAATTTGAACATTCTCATTCTAAAAAGCTTTTCTCCTTTCCGAAAAGACTATAACTCGAACACCCACAGGGAATCAGAAATCGTTCGAGTTAAGCAGAGGTCGAGTAATAGAGAGTTCAGTTATGCTCAGTTCTCTCCATCCTGCCAGCGAAATTGCTCCAGTTAAGGAGAGATTCGAGTTATAAAGGTTCGAGTTATGGAGAGTGTCCATTATAGTGGAGAGTGCGAATGCATTTAAATCATGTCTGCTAAAGAAATACTATATAACACATTTAAAAATAGCTTTAAACATAAAAAATCAACTTGTTATTAACAAAAAAAAACTTTTTAAACCTCAGTCAGCAATTCTTCATTTTCATCATTGCGGGAATTCGTCCTTGAAAGCATACGGTGAATACTATTTGACGATACAACACGCCTCATAAAATTTGCCACTGGCCGCCCAAAACCCGAGCCGGGCGGGCTTAACGTTTTTCCCACTTTCGGTTTCGCTCTTGAATCGCCCGCATCGAGAAGATCGGGTGTTGATTGGGATCGCTTCATATTCGAAATGTAATCTTTGCGGCTCGATATGGATTTCAAGAGATCTTCTTTAGTGATGACGTCATCAAATAAACGTTCTTTGTTTAATATCGTCATACTTGCAAACGACGCACGGCGCGAAACTGGTCTACCGATATCGGCATAATCTTCAGGTGTATCTCGGTCAATTGTCCCGACAGAATAGCGTCTAGCCGGCACACTATACCCGGCAGTCGGAGTACTGTCGAAATTTTCGAATGTGATGACGCTCATCATTTTACGTATGCTACCTCCGTCTTTGAGCTCGATGTCTCTTTGGAAATTCGTTACTGTCGCTTTTGTCGCCGTTTTTCGGAAATACTCGGGGCTGTTTAGATGTGGTTTAAAAACGACAATTCGGATTTTATTGGTATATAAGACTAGTAAAATTGTTAAAGATGTCAAAAAATTCACGATAAAAAATGCCGCACCCTTCTCGACGGCCGATAAGCTAAAATGTAACGGTAAATACATCGGCCATATTATGCAAACGGTGAACATTGATACGAAAATGTACTGCGCTTCGTTGAAATTCTCCGGCAAGGTCCGCGCACGGAATGCCATATATCCGCTTATCAATGCTAATAAAAATATGTATGCTAAAACTACAAAAAATATAATTTCATCGTTCGTCCCACAAGCTATATGAAATGTCCGCTCAACTTTATCGATTATCACAGATGTTTCGACCGGGCGGTACAAATACCAGACAACAACCACGGCCAGCTGTACCAAAACAAATATATAAACAAATAAAATTTGATACTGGTTTTGTAAGTATTTGGATATTTTTGTGAAACGGCCATTAAATACCCGTAATAAACGATACGTTTTCACGACAATAATCGCAATCACAGTCGATAGAAAGAATCCGAAAATAAACGTCCGAGCCATACAAAGATACTCGTTACAATCAAAGAAACTTATTATCGGCAGAGCAAATAATATCAGTAAGGACGTCAGCTGAATCATCGACAACTCGCGACTTGATGATTTTATAACGGGCGTATTCCAATGCCAAATATATACACCCATATACAAAATGGTGCAAAAAACACCCACTACGGTAATTAGAATCAAAGAAATACCCAAAGTAGAACCAATTTCAATTCTAATTTCCCGTAAACTCAAACATTTCGTGTTATTGTTCGTAGCCAACTTGAACTGCCCGCATGAAATACATTTTGGGGCGTTTGTGAAATTTGTAATACTATTTTTGTCGCATGGTGCGCAACTCCAACAGCACTTAGATGCGCCATCCAAACGATATGTTCCTGGCGTACAATCTTCACTGCATATAGATTTTGGAGCACCGTTTTCGCCCCAATCGATTGATTTTTCATTAAGATACAAAGTTCCGACACCCGTCCAGTTCCCAATATTTTTTGTCAAATTCGGCCCGCCTACCACCATGCTATAGAAGAATATATTGCTCTTGAATTCTCCCTTTTCATTAAAGTTTACGCGATAGGGAACACTGCTTCCTGGAACAATAAAGTCTTGTTTAATCATGTCATTATACAAACTTTTATAATCGATATTTGTACTGGGAATGTTACATTTTTTTGTTGTACAGTTGAAATGCTTATGTAAGCCATAAGCTAACGTATACACGGCTGCTATGACTTGCTGGTAACGCGACAGGCCAATCAAATTTGAATACTGGTGAATACAAAAGTCTGTAAAACCCGTAAACTCCAAAAACCAAGGGTTTTTGCAATTTAATGTTGGATCGTTTTTAAATGCTTTCACAAATTTATCAAAGTGGGCATTATAAATATCTAATCCGAAAATCGGACTACGGAAAGTTTTCTTGTACGTGTTTTTGAAATACGATAACCGGTAATTTGTAATCCACGTTTCCGTTCCAAGCCATATCAGACCACTAAGATTGCGTTCAGCAGCACCTTCTAAAATAGTTAACGCATTCAACGATGAACACCAAACTACAACAACATGCGATGTGGAATTCATTCTTTCTAAATGACTCATGATCTCATTAAAATCATCGCTATCTTTTTTGAAAGTTGTCGGAAATAAAAAACTTTCCGCGACGCAAATACCACGCCGTTTCGCTTGTTCGTTCAATTCGTCATAACCGATACGGCCATATTCATCATCAGACGCCAGAACGGTAAAATAGGACCACCCAAAATGTATTAACAAATCGACAATCGCGATAGCTTGGTAGTAATCCGACGGAAGAGTTCGCAAGAAACTTCTATATATAGACTTCTTGGAAAACACCGTACTAGTGGAAGCATAGGAAACTTGTGGTATGTAATCGGTACTAAATATGGTACTAATAGCTGAAGATATAGGACTAGAAGCAGCACCTACTACTCCTACTATCAAACTGCGTGATCCTGACATCTTTGCACATAACTGCATCGCAGTCTCATTAGCGTTTGCAAGCTTACCACAGCTTAAGTACGTAGGGTCTAACAAATAGTCCATTGTATAATTAATCGCAGGGTCACGCTCATCGCACGTATCACGCACGACATAACCCAATTTGACGCCAGGAAGCAATTCTTTATTTTTATTAATTTCATTGATACTATAAATTATCGCAGACGCGTAACCGATAACATTAAAGTCTAGATCGTACTTGTTATCCTCGATATTGTATACGTGAGCTGGGATAAATCCGGCGATGATGTAATTAGCGTCTAGATCTTGTAATATGACGTCATGGCATTTTGTTTCTGTTGTAATTTGCCGAATAAAAGTTGCGAACAATAAAAAAGCAAGTCTGTATATTGCAACCATAGTAGAGTTACACGGATATCATTTTAAAGACCAGGTTTTAAGACGTGAAATGCAAAATGAGTTACATATTTTTTATGAATTTAGAATCTAAAAAAATATAGAAAAGAAAATAATATATAATGAAGTAAAAATAACAAATATAAATCATCATCAAAAAATTGAAAACGAGGATCTAGAAGGCACCGCCTTTGCTTATCTTATATAAACAAATACAAATTGTTAAGATTTTCCTTCTTTCCCGTAATTTCAAAACCCTTCTATTTGTTTAATATTTGTTTATAATCATAAAAGAAAGAATATACAAAACAGAAAAGAACATAGGGATGAAATAAAAAGGAAATGAACTAATATTTCCTATCAACAGATTTCAAAAAATATCCTGCTAAGCATAACCCAGACCATTGTTCTAAAAACAATGACCGTTGCTTTTAGTGAGCTAAAAACGTTCGCCAAATAACATATCCACTCTGCTGGGCTCTTCCCAGTCTTTGACAACTGGGTAAAACAACGAAACTTTGAAATAAAAAATAACGGTGTTTTGTAATAAAGAATCCTTTAGAGGTCAGAATATGGAAGCAACTCAAAAAAACAGTGCTTCCTGATGAATAATTTTCATTGCATTTCATTGGATAAAAACTTGATATGCAAAAACCAATGAGAGACAAAATAAAAAAAACATTCGTAATTATGGCGTCATAACAGAATAGGTCTACTATTGGAAGAAACTAAATATAAGACTTAAATTACTGAACGCAGATTTCTTAATATATTACCACATGTGCTGTCATTACCTCTAGGTGTTTCAAGGGAGGAGAGGGGCGCAATCATGAAAGAAAAAGATCAAAACATTCCTTAAAGTTCTATATTAAGACACCCCAAAGTTCAGATTGAAATGACAGATCTAAGAAAATGTGAGCCAAATCAGAGACCTAACAAACTCTCAAACTTAAACCAACGCCCTCCTTCCCCTTTATATACTCTTCTCAACCTGCTAAACCAACGCCCTCCTTCCCCCTTATATACTCTTCTCAGCCTGCTAAACCAACGCCCTCCTTCCCCCTTATATACTCTTCTCAGCCTGCTAAACCAACGCCCTCCTTCCCCCGTATATACCCTTCTCAGCCTGCTAAACCAACGCCCTCCTTTCCCCTTATATACCCTTCTCAGCCTGCTAAGCCAACGCCCTCCTTTCCCCTCATATACTCTTCTCAGCCTGCTAAGAAGGGAATTCGAAATATTTTTATATTTAAGATAACCCAATGAAAGAATAGGACGACAGAAACAAAAATTTAACAAAGAAATAAGCCTTGATAGATCATTGCTCCACCACATTGTATACATTATAGACCTTATAACAATAACAATTTCTTTTGAGAGTGCTGTGATAAAATTAATTCACCCTTGCAGTTGAGACAACTTACATGCCTACTCTAAAATCTAACATGGAATTCAAAACATCTTTTTCGATCTAAAAATATATTCAAAGGAGTAAAATGATGTTATATTTGTTATGATATAAAATAGTAAGCTCGATGAATATCATAAAGATTAATATTGAGGATGTAACAAGTCTTATATGTTGATATTCATCAATATGGGTCATGGGAAGTTATAAAAAACATGAAAAACCATGTCAAAACATTACTAGTACCTTTCACAATAACATTCACCTTTCTATAACAGCCACCCAAGGGAGTAAAAAAAAAAAAAGATTTTATAGACAGGTGGCCTTCACATGCATGTTAAAATTTTCATTGGCCAATCAAGACAGCCAATTATAAAATACATAGAGTGGTTCACTTTTGGTACTTTTGGAATTGGCCAAAATATAGACTATAAATATTAAAATTATCTTTTTACCTGCAAAACATAGTATGTATAGATAAACATTCTCGAAAAATAATCAGTCCATAAAATAATATAAAACATTTCTTGAGAAGACATTCATGAAAAAAATAAAACAAATTAAACAACACAAAAAAAGCCCAAATAAAAGGGAGGAAAATAAAAAAAAGGTGTAAAAAATAATTAAAAAATTATGAAAGAGATTCTATACAATAAAAACAATAAAAAGATGAGCTGATTTCAAAAGTGGTGGGATCATGTCAAAAAAAATATGCTAAAAAACATCCTTCTTGTCACATATTTTTTATTGTTTCCATGGAAACTTCTCCAAAACCTTGTCTAATATAACAAAAAACTAAAACGACAGGAAAACAATAATGAGGGAGGCAGCTTTACTTTCTTTTTAAATATAACTCCAGCCAACTTTAGAGAACTTTAAACATAAAAAAATAAAACAAAATAAAACAATACTTATGAAGGCAAAACTTATCAGTGAGAAAGAACAAGACATTCTTAACCCTATTGGACCAGGGGAGGGGGGAGGGGTGTGAGGGGCAGATGCCAACAGAATGGCAGTTTTTATTATAACTCCGGAACGAAAAAAGCTTTGGTCACTAAACTTTGTGACTTTGTCCAAAATTTTGAGGAATTTTTATAAAAAATTTTGGTGACCATGCACTTTTTTGCCATGCCCAACTGTCCAATTTTTGACAACCTGTCGGTGGAAAAACGATAACTGATGACGTTATGCATTCAATTAGGTGCCAAAGTGTTCAGAATAAGTTTGTCTACTACTGAATAAAGTTTCATCATCACTAAATTGAGGGGGGTCGAAATCCACCACCACCACCGACCCCACTCCTGGGTTTTCGAACCTCAAAAAAGCCAGGGTCCAATAGGGTCAATATATAAATTTTCACAACCTTTTCACAGAGGTTTCCTATATGACTTTGAAAAAACTTTAACAAGTAGCCTCAACTGCATCTCTACTGATATAATATCTTGCAATTGAGGTGACATACAATCCTATTCTAAAAACTAATGTTTTGGCATTTAAAACATCTTTTTCGATGATCTAAATATACATTCAGTAATAAGCAAAATAATGTTATTTGTTAGAGATAAAACAGTAAGTTCAATAAACATCATAAAGACTAATATTGAAGATGTAACATATCTTAACCCTTAAAGGACCAATTCTGGACCAGTCCAATTGGTCCTTTAGTTCATGAGATACAGTAAGTTTTATCTGTAAAGTTTTTCTTATCACAAATCCATACTTTCAAAAATGGCGGGCACAATGGTCAAATACAGATTTTCATCAATATGGGCTGTGGAAAGTCATAGGAAACATGAAACATTATGTCGAAACATTGCTGAACTAGTATCTTTCACTATAGCATTCAAAGTGAATACACTGTCTATAACAGCCATCAAAGGGAGTCAACGAATTGACCTTTATAGTCATGTGGCCATATGGCCTTAATAAGCTCTTATTTAAAGCAGCTTCTTGGGTATTACAAATTTACAGGCCAATCAAGACAGGTTGTTATTATCATATATAGAGAGAGGTGGTCACTTTAGATTACTTTAGAACTGAATAGTCCTGGAAGCTTACTTTATAAGGTCAAGAGTTAATTGTCTGCAGAAGTAAGAAGCCCAAGACATAAGTCTAAAGTGATTATTGGAAAATATAGTTGCTACTAGATCATTCTTCTTCTACTTTTTTGCACGGGGTTTGGCTTTAACAAATCACTCACTTTGACCAATAATGAAAATCGATACTGTGTTGTAAAAAAAGATTCTCAAACAATCGTCTTTTTTGATCAAACAGCAAATTGATACATTTGATTCTGAGATTCTCGAAAGAC
>JANSTP010275503.1:0-10057 GCA_025330745.1 Cladonema radiatum | reverse complement strand
GAATATTTTAAGGCCAATTGTGACGGTTGGTTGCCATGGCGATGGCCTATTATGTCATAAAAGCTCAATTTTTTATTGTTCTTATAACTTTAACTATAGGTGTAGGATCGCGTAGGGATCTTGGGCTGCGTTAGCAGGCCAATTCAACGCTTCAGCGTCATGCTACGCTTTGAGAGAGGGGTATATTATTTTCATCTTTTAATATTGCAACAATCCATGCTATAAGTGCAGTAACTATTTTTTTACGAAACGTGATAACAAAACCAATACTTTACTTTTGCCCACCATACTTAGTAAAGTTATTCTAAAACATGTGTTTGAGATTTTGCAGCTTTGATATATTGTTATAGGATCACGCAGCGATCTGGGACTGCGTTAGCAGGCCAATACGACTCTTTAGCGTCGTGCGACGCTGCGTGCAGCTAGTACAATATAAAAACTCATAATACAATGTGATGTTATCAATTGTGTAATGTCCATCTTTAGAGTCGTAACTTGTTAGAAGACATTTGTGCATATGACTGCACTTTGCGATTAATGCGGACCTACTGTTTAGGAGGTTCTTATGTGGGTAGAGTGCAATTTGTAGTTTTTCATTTATACATAGGTTGCATCTCAGTAGATTTTACACCTTTCTTTAAGATGGTGTTATTTTTTCTTAAGACAGCCAAACCTGTATAAGACCATCCCTCTGGGAATCATGGGAAATGGTCTTAGACTGTTCATTCTTATGCAGGTTAGAAACCATAAGCAATTTTGAAACAGAGAACTAGTGGTTGCTATTATAGGTTTTCCTGTTGCCATTAAAGCTTCAATTCCAGAATAACCAGCATTAAAGCTCAAAATTATGTTCATCGCTACCATTATTTTGACTTTTAATTAATTCCCTTTTTGCCATCTAAAGAAACTTAACTTTAAAATTTTGGGGTTGCTTTATTGTTAATTATATTGCAGAAATGATTTGGAGCATACATAGAGCTTAATTTTGTAAAGACCATGAGTCAGAAATGAAATTTTTTATCAAACCACTAAATCTTCTTACTAAAGCAATTGCATCCCTGTTGCATCTGAGTGGTGGGCAAAAAATTAATACATAAACTGCACTTAAATCTTGTTTATTTTAGATAGAGAAGGTTCGATGAGAAATTCTTCATATGCAACATTCGATAATGATGTTTTTGAATTGCAAGATATGGACAATGGGGATGACAATGAAAATGAATCTGAGCATCAAGAAAGAGAAGACGATCTTATTGAGTCATTACCATCATCCCAGTTTCGAATGATTAGAAATATGTCAAATGCAGGTATGGTTCCTTATTTCAACTTTTTACAGTGGCAATTTCTTATTATCGTATATCAGATAGTAAATATAATTAGTGAACAGTTGAAGTATGATTTTCAGACCCAGTTTTGTGCATGCTATTCAAAGTTTTCACTCTTTTCACTTTTATTCTTCATTATTACAATTCCTCAAAGGGACCTTATAGGATGCACTTAGGGCTGACTTTGCGGTGTATTTCGTCAACATCTTCAAAGTCATCTTTCTGTTAAATGTTTGATCAAGGATCTACCATTATTGGTGCCACACAAGAAGCAAACCCAACAATGACAAAGCAAAAGACCAATATTCATATGTTGGTAAAAATATGCTGGCTACAAAAGAGCAATGCAAATTTCTCCTAGTTACTTTCTTTTCCTTCTTCTCCTCATACACAATTAACAGGCCTGCTGGGCGCCTGGCCATTTGAGGCAAGTGGTTCCACTCTCCCAGGATACTGAATAACTATCCTTGATAATGAGTTTTTTCATAAAATGTGTAATATCACACCCCTAAACTTAATCAAGGATTTTGATTTTCATAAGACCAGGCTTGAAACAATGCCAGAAAGTGTTATCAACTCTTCACGCGCATGGATAATCTCTTTTTACAAATTTTGATAAAATAAAGTAAGGTTAAAGTTTTCTGATCCCATGAAATAACAAAAGAAAGACAAAGAATAAGACCTGGTCTTAAGAAAATCACTGGACGAGTAGTCATCACTTTTCTCAATAAGTTTTAGGGGTGATCTATATATCTATCTATTATCGTGGTGAGTTAATCGTTATTTTAGGAGTGTAGAGGTTACAACTCTTTAAAAAATTGAGGTATTTGTGCAGGCATGTGCATGTGATTACACACTTCTTATTACGAGGCCTGGAGAAATGTTCATTATTTTTAATAATTAAATCCTTTTAAAATCTTTATGCAGTCTAGCTTAAAAAAAATTCATACTCTTTGTTCAGTTTTTAGAAAGACTGTAGACTATCTGAGCCAAATAAAATATGTGCATTATTTCCAAATATGATTTAAAACCACTTGGTTTTCTTAAACCCTAGTTTGTATAGGCCCTGATAGTTTATAATATTTACAAAAGAATTGGGCCTGATCAGTTTCTAGATATAAATCACGTTTATCTAATTGTAATAGCTAGGTACAGTGAAACCTTTCTTAGTTGCCACCTTTCTCTTGCAAAAACCTGCTTTAAGTGGCCAGCCAATTTGTTCTGTAGATGCAATTTCCTACAGAATTTATCTTGTCTTTTAAGGTACCTGCCTAAGGCCAATTTTTTGTCATGCTTGAGTGGTCGTTATAGACAAGTTTTACTGTAAATAATTCCAATTGAACAACGTTATTTTTTCAGAGTGCTCAATCCTTAATCAATTCTTAAAACTGCCCATCTTGCTTATAGAAAAAATATAAACGTAACAGTATGAAATTTTGAAAAGTAGCTTTTTTGTAGAGATAAAAACAGAATTATAATACTGCAAGTTTTAAAGAAGATTAAGAATATCTCTGTTTTTTAGTTTAAGAAAAGCTAAAAACATTGTAAGTTCTTGTTTTCCCTTTAGAAATAAGTATTCAAAATGTACATTAAGAAGGAAAAATACATTTTTTGGATAAAGTTCCATTTTTCATTTTTTGAATATCTTGAAAAAACTTTTTTTAATTTTTTCCTTAATAAAGTTCTCATTTTTTAGTGTCAGGAATTAAGGATTTTTATGAAAATAAAGTATTAGACAGGCCTGGTTATAACAAAACCCATAGGCGAGTTGCCACCACTCTCCTCCTTTAAGTTTTGGCGTGTATTTATGAATGTTTTTGCTAGATGCCTATTATTACAGCAAGTTATTCAATATTTTAGTGGAGTGGTAACCATACTCCTAAATGAATTTGGGTGTGTCTGGGCAAGTGCAATCACACACCCCTTATTACCAGGCCTGATTAAAGATATATTCACAAATATTATATTTTTTTAAGGTAGATTTTTCCAATTTTTTACTTCAAATTAAAACAATGGAAAAAAATAAAATATAGCTTGTTTTTATTTATATATCTGTTTATGATGTCATTGTCACACAGATACGGAGTTGGTTTAGGCAGTTATCATAGGTTTGGGAGAAAGTCTGACACTCAAGGAAAAGTGTTTTTGCTACCATAGATTAAAATAATGGCTTTATAGTTTTCAATTTATTATGTGTCACACTGCCTTTCCACAATGTTGTTGCAGAGAAGTGTACTGTATAATACTGTATGTACTTTTTTCATAATGGATTTGACAGAACTATCAATAACTGATATTTTTTTTATTTGGCTTAGCTTCTTGAGATGATTTTTTTCATTCAAAAATTTATCCTGGTATTGTTTATGTTTCATCTATATCTAACTCTTTTCTGATATTTCTGTGTTATCTAATCTAAAAACATGAATGAAGCTTGTCAATATTAGTCTTGAGTAAAAAAATTTTGCCTTCATCTTTCAAAGCTAAAACAAGTTTTAATGTATTAAATTTCGTATAAATTATCTTTTTGGTAAAGTCATTCCTTTGGTATTACCAGGCTTATGAATTCCCTACATCGATCGATACAATGATGACCGGATTGCTGGCCTGAAATACTCACCGCCGAGCTTCTTTTTTATAGCAATAAATTGACGTAGAAACAACTGGTTTTTCACAAGGCTAATATGACAATCAAAAAAGGAGATATCTCTGCCAAATCTAAACAAAATATTTAATAATAAGACATACTAAAGACTGAGACTTCCTTATTGCTAATGGAGAGTTATAAACTGCCATTCCATTTGTTATTTTCTGTTTTTTTATTCTGATATTTGATATAATCTAAAAAGATAAATGATTGTTTCTCCAGTTTTTCCTTTTTACTTATGGAAAGCTTAAATTGTTTCAAAATGCTAGATACTGTATACAGGCTGTAAGAAATCGTGTACGCACGCACGCACGTACCTCAATTTACAAATGACGGACAAGAATATTTTCAAAGTTGTACACTCACGTACACAAAAATTCATCAAAATTTGTACGCTCAAGAATCAGCGTACATCTTATTTCTTTGATACTGTACACTCATTAAATTGCTTTGTTCATGGCTTTTTGTTTATCTGTTTTGTAAATAATTTGGAAACTATATACGGCAATGTTTTCACCGCATATATTACCTTTATTTCTTGTTTATCTGCTTTGTGACTTTTTTAAAACTCTAAGCGGCAAAGTTTTCAATCACTTATATTAAGTTTATTTCTTGCTTTTCTGCTTCGTAGATGACTTCAAAATTCTAAGCGGCAAAGTTTTCAAAACTTATATTACATTTTGTTCTTGTTTATATGCTTGGTAGACGACTTCAAAACTCTAAGTGGCAAAGTTTTCAACACTTATACTGTGTTTATTTCTCACTTACCTGCTTTGTAGATGACTCCAAAACTCTAAACGGCAAAGTTTTGACAACTCATACAATGTTTATTTCTTGTTTTCTGCTTCATATCTGTTTTTAAAAGTGGAAACGGTAAAGTTATCACAACTGATTTCGTAATAGCAATATCATTGTATTTTTTCCTTTATAGAAAATGATGCACTACGAAGAAATGAAGTCGAGTGTAGAAAAAAAATTATAAATAGCATAAAATACAATTTAATTTCATGTACGCTAGCGTACATGAAAAATATTTTCAATGTATGTTAACGTACGTGTACTGAAAACGATTTCTTACAGCCTGGTATACTCATGACACAATGCCACTTATATTTTGAACATTTCTTACAAAGTTTCTTAAAGAGTAAAAGATTTACAAATAAGTTATATGAGACTTTTTTCGTTTAGATCGAATAATGATTGCTAGTGCCAACTCAAGAGAAGATGCTGATGGTGCTGCTGTCAATCATGGGGATATTGTAATGGAAGAAAACAATTTTGTTATTCATGGTTTGGATTCAAACAATATTGATCAGTTACGAGATATGACAAGTACATTGCAATCAAAAAAATCTATTAGGTAGGGATGATCTTTAAAAGCTAGATTTTTTTTTTTTTGTGTGTGTGTGTGTTAACCTTCTACACTTAAAAAGTAAATGATTCAGATTATATTAGAGCAGTATAAGGCCTTCCTCAGGAATGATAATGCAGGTGTGCTACTTTCTCACACCAAAAATCATCTAAAAAATATTTAGGTATGTGATTTTTCAAAAAAACATACTTTTTGACATGCAAAAATTGGTTGGTACGAATCAAGAACTGCAGTTAATGATAAACTTTCACATTTAATTGGTACATGCCAGTGTAACTTCCTGGTAGTCTGATAGTTTTGGACAACCAAAAATTACCCTGTGTTGTGAAAAAAATCATGCTTTTAACTCAAAAGTACTGCAAATAAATGGTAATAAGCATCAGTTTTTCAGGTCAAAGCAATTTTGAGTTGTTTTCAACTAATAAGAGAACAAAATAAAAGTTTACTTTACCACTTTTAACATCAGTTATAGGCATCAATGCCTTTTTACAGGAATATCAGTGGTTTTTACATTAAAATCAAGCGAGCTTTCCGAGCTACCAGTTGCACCACTACATACCTGTGCTATCAGGAAAAATTAATATTTACTACCATTTGTACATTATTTTAGCATTTTTAAGCTTCTTAAAAATAGGTAAAAAGTATGGTATGATTTATTTGGATTTTTATGAATCGCATGACTTTATATGACATCATCATTGAAAAAAACTTTTTGAAAATATTCTTAAAGACATATAATTCTCAAAACATGCAAAGTTTCATTTGGATTCAATTCCCCTACCAAATGTTATTTCAATTTAAATAAAGCAAGGTTTTTACTCTAGGAAATATAGCATAAATTCTCTGAGAAAGAAAAAGGTTAACAAATGAACTGTTCATTCTAATCCCTTTTCTTGAAACAAAATTATGTTCTGTTGATATGTTAATAGAGCAGCAAATGGCACCATTTCGATGATGTTGTGATGAATTTTTTTGCTCAATCAATAATTTTTATATTTTTCTATGCAAAAGTAAGGTCGAAAAATTGGGGCGTGAACTTGCCGAGACTGATATTTCTGCATTCTGAAGTGGGGTAAATGTTTCTAAATAATGATACATTTCTTGATGACAATAGCCCATCATAATAGTTTTTAAAACTAAAAAAGCAGCCCCTAGGATGGGTAGCACAAAAGTACTGAAAATGAATATACTTTGCACGTATGTGGAGTATTTTGTATTTCTACTAATTGCCTTTAATTGCTGAGGGACTAGTTTATATGTAATTAGTCGTTGTAAGTAGTAGAGATTCTTCGTTCTTTAAAAAAATAGTTTTGATTCTTCAGATGCCATATTTCTTTAGGTTTCTTCAATTTGTTCATTTTCAGGATATTTTCTCATACACGCCTAAAGACCCTAAACGCCAGTTTTATATCTCGAAGAATATAATTTTCAGTTGTTACAATGTATATTAATGAGAGAAATATAGGGCTTAATTTACCACTTTCGATAGCAAGCAGAAAAAACTATGAAGTTACACACTGCATGCACTTCAGTTTTTAATGTTAGATCTAAAGTAATTAATTTATTTTTGATATTTTCATATGTGATCTTGATTTTATGGAGTCAGCTTAAAAAATGCCTCGCATCAAATATAGTGTGTGTAGGCACGTAAGCATGCTATCTACTATCATACACCATGTGAAGGCCTGAGCTTTATATAATACTAATGCTATCTGAGCTGCTTGAGCTGTTTGCTTGATCTTTTTTATAATCATGATTTTCTCTAAAAAAATAATCCATAGATGAATACAATTTGTGAAAATTTGTTATCTTAATTTGAACAGAAATTTATATAGAGTGAGCCTGGTTGCCCAGAATTTGTTGGTGGAGCTTTTATTGTGTTCATTTTAATCATTTGATTCACTGTAATCATTACTCTGGTGTGATATATTTTGCTTATCAATTTTCTCTATGTTCAGGCTACGGGTTCAGGAAAGTGAAAAAAGAAAACCACGGCCAGTCAGTGGGTGGATGGAGTTCAAATACACTAACTCAATGGTTTGTCTTTCTTTTCCTCTTTTATATTGTAAAAATTGTATGGACTTTTTGTGTAGTCTCATCAAGTTTCATCAACTTTCGATTTTCAGAAATGGAATCGTGCTATGCAAAACTTGAAGGAGTTCATTTTATCATTTAATATTTGGAATGGTCACATGAAACAAGTTGAGGGTTAGTAAAATATTTGTTTTCTTTATTTAAAAATTTATACTTTTTCTTGATTAACAAATGTTTTTCTTCTGCATTCAATAGAATAGCAGTAGTTTTCTCAAAGGTTTATGGAGACTTTACGCTTTCTTTTACCTATTTGTTTCAATAAAGTTATAAAACGGATTCCAAGCTGATAGTACAACTTGGGATCAAAGGCCTTAAAAAAAATGATGGCTACTTTTTTCCATCTCAATGATACTTTTTATTCTCAAGATACATGAGTATAAAGATTTATCACTTAGGGTATTTCCCTAAACTATCTTAAAATTTGTGATATCACGAGTGCTTGCTATGCTAGGTTATTGTATTGAATTAGAATTTACACACAAATTGCGATAAATTTTATAATAGTTTAATTAGTAACCCTGCTGTAGTAAATAATTTCAAAGTGATACTGTCAAACTTAAATGATTTCTTTATTTTATCTTCTTTTTGATACACAGTTATATTTATATAAAAAGATGACATAGCTTTTTTGGTGAAGAAATGGGCAGGTAGTGTAGTTGTTATTGCTTTACTGCAGAATTCGATGACAGGTTCATGCCAGTTGAAGTTCGAATTCCTAGGCTGCTCACTGTCGAGCTGTTTAGTAGAGCAACTGCTAATTGACGTTGCAGGTACAAATGGGAGCATGCTAAGAACCCGGGTAGGGAATGGTGGTTCGTTTATATAGGCCACCAGATGGTGTGCCTGAGCTCAATTGTTGTTAAATATAGAAAACGTAACCTGTATAATGACGTACATTAGCTTTTGGATATTCTACTCACTGTCTGGAAATTTATTGAAAAGCATGGAAAATAGAAAGTATATCCATTAAGAAATGAAATCAATTTGAACCAATTAAGTTTTAGAAAGCTTTATTGTCTTGTAATTACCGACAGCAAAAATTTTCACCAATTATGTCATGGTTAAACCCACCTTTTATCATTTTTCAGGTCTCTTTGGTACTGGTGTGCTATCATATTTCAAATTTGTGCGCTGGCTAGTTTATTTGAATCTATTCATGTCTATTCTAATGGTTTGCTTCCTGTTAATACCACAGTTCATTCACGAAGGCTTCTCCCATCATTCAAATGATAGTTTTACAGGTCTGGAACTTCTCACTGGCGAGGTACGTTGATTTAGCATAATTATTGCAGGGCTTAAAATAACAGGCGCTTAATAGTCTGTTGTGGTATGTAATGGAGTCGACATTGGATGTGTATTTTGTTCTGAGACGTGATTGTTAATCTAAATTTAATGCAGAATTCAAAAATCGATGGTGGAGAATCTAATTTTTTTTCCTGACGTCGGAATGACGTCAGTTTTGAAACGGCGTCTTTTTCTCTTTGTTACAACTAATTTCATATGGTTTCAAGATGAAAGCAGGCTCTCAACAACATATAGAGGTGATCAAATATGAATTCAATCAAAATTATGTATAAATTGTTGAAATCAATGGTTGCAAATTGACGATATATCGGCTAACGATGTCATATAAAGCGTCAAAAGGGTGTTTTAAGTACTTTTTCATACGTATATCATGTTAAAGCAGAAATATTCTGCAAAAGACTAGGTATAGCGGAAGTAAGTAAGGATATTAAGTAATTTAACCAAAAAACATAATTTTCAAAATTTTTTGGCCCGCTAAATTCATTGCAGAATGCTGAAACTGCAAAAATAGCTATTGCCAATATGCCATTGAAATGTTCCATGTGGACTTTCTTTGGCTTTGAAAAAATGGAGGAGATCTCGAGAACTACTTATAATAGATTTTATGGAGTAAGTATATCACATAAGTAGCAACTTGAACCTATAACTCCATCAAAATTTGATGACGTCGTTGCTTTTTACCGACAAGTCGTCGAAAGTTATTGATTTTAAAGGTTAAACTTTGAGTATTAACTAAAATTGGAGAGGTTTTTAACGCTTTTCTCAGCATTTGTCACTTAAACAAAGTACTTTCATATCATTTGGAATTGTAGGGAATTTGAATTAAAAATTCAGATTTCGCCCAGAAAGGGCCCGGAAAATGACACGAAAGGCTCTTATTTAGACTCTTTTATGCAATGGGCATGGTCATCCAATTTTTTGTCATAAACTTAAAAATATTCGCAGAAATATTTTGTTAAAAATTACAAAATTTAGTACTAAAAGCCTTTTCAGATCCTGGGTTAAAAACCACCAATGGGGTGGGATACCGCCTCCTCCCCCCACCTGGTGGAATTGGGTTACGTTTTTAGATGCACATTTTGCAACATACTAACAAAAAGGTTTAGACAAAAAATATGGGCATTCCAGTATTAAAAATAAAAATCAAATTTCTAATTAATGAACTGAATTAGATTTTTAATTTTGTTTATCATTCACCTATTAAAACTGAGTTGTCTTTCACTACCGTAAAACCTCTATTGGACTACCGGGAAACCTCTTGCTGAATGGCATGGCAATATGAGAAGCCTATACATAAAATATATCCATATCTTCGAA